>JAZBGY010000204.1:49334-89078 GCA_037414755.1 Lydus trimaculatus | reverse complement strand
GTATTCAAACAGTGGCACTCAACTGTCAGCCGACAATTTCTTTAATTTGTTTTTTGTCGATTCGCATTTACCAGTCGTTGGAATTGTTTTCTGTTTTTTTTTTATCCACATAGACATTCGTTAAAGTAATAAATTCGAAAATTACAACTGAGCCATATATTATTGGTTCGACATTTAAGACAGGATCCACATACGCAACCATACACCTATGCATATCCATGCAAGTATAAAAGAAACGCATTCGTTAAGAATCATTCAAATGTCCTTTAGTCTCGCTAGTCGGTACAAAAAACAGCTAAATAATAAACAAAAACAACAATAAACGCCATTCAAAATAACAATAATAATCATAATAGTCATCATCATAATAATAATTTAACCAATTTTTTGCGTGATCATCTAACTACCATAAATATTGTGATTTTACTTACAGTTTCACTGCTTATTTTATTTCATGTGCTTGTTGTCTTTTTTTTCGTTTCTCTAAAGGACTTTGTAAGATGAGAACCGTAACGACGGCAACTAATTCATCATATCGCGGCACTAGTGCCCTGTAATTATCGTAGTTGTACCGCTCACACCTAAGAGAATCTCTTTTAAAGAAAAAAATATCCACTAATATCACTACAGTGCTTATATTACAAAACGATTAATGTAGCATGCAGCTTACACGGTTTTATAATAAAACGTAACAGCTACTTTGACTACATTCTCCAAGTATTTTTACAAAAATATTATTAAGATGTAAGTATTCAGTATGGGGCGTACTGTAAAGAACTGCATAAATTAGATGGATAATAATTAGCATTTTTAATTTACATACAGTACTTCATTGATTTATTGATTCATCTTCATCGGTATAATAAAAAAAATTATTAAAAAATCAAAATAAATCAATGCAATCGCAATTTTTTTGAATAACAACTACCTGTACCGAAATTTTCAATCTTCAGACTTAGAGCGCCACCTGTACAAATTCAGATGAAAGTTTCCTGAAAGTTGCAGAGCTCTGCGTTTTTAAATTAGAAGACTGGTCATCTTTGTTTTTACTCTAGAATGGTTTGTTGTTGAAGTAAACGCTGAAGGTACGGCTGAAAAAACGGAAGGTTTTCGCAGAACAGAACGGTTTTTTAGAGCATCTAAGAGGTGAAGCACAAGGTGCGTTTTCTATAGCATAGCCCCGGAGGCCTGGAAAATTAGGAATTCGTCATGAATTACACTCCACAACATAAACACTGATACTTTTGTACTACACAACACTAACACTTCAATTTTGAAGACCGATGATTCGGTAAGCTCTTAAGTAAAATTAACACCTTAAAGACAATGAATTGATCGAAATACTTGTAATAGCAAGTCTAGCACCTTCAGATAGACATTATTTTGTTGTGTTGTTATGAAAAACCCAAGTTTTAGTGCTTGTAAAGCTGCACTTAAAATGGATAGAGTGGACAAAGAATATGCATACAAGGACGACTTACAGGCTACAGGAAAACTTCAAATACTGGATATGAAAGACTGGAACACTCCAACGAAACGAAATGTTTGAAGGTGACGAAGAGTGACTAATTAATAAACTAATTATAGTTTTTTTTTATTATTAAAATTATACCTCTGTGTTACAACATGTGCATAATGATAGATAATAGAAGAATAAATATAAATATTAGTCTGTAAATGCAACAAATATATCGTTAATACTTATCGTCAGTCTAAAGTTTATAATTAAATTATATTTGCTTTAAATTAATTAACACTAATTAAACTTAAATCGGTCTATTTCCATTTTCTTCACGATTCTCCACAACAACAATATTAACATATCCATCAACATCATTAATTTCTTTGGCAACAAATTTCGCAGCAATCGTATAATTTCCAATATCTTTAACAACAAATTTGAATTGTCCCTGTGCTTTCTCACCAGGTGGTACAGGATTTTTAATTTTAATCTTCAACGGCTTACCATAACCTGGTATATCAATAGTAAATTCACCTTTTTTATACGGTACAGGTAGTGAATTTTCAACAAATATATCCGCTACAAGCTCCTTATTTCGGATTGGTTTATTTTGTAGAATAATCTTTATATCCGGCTTACGGACACGGAAATCATCTTGTGCATAATATTCAAATTTCGTATCTTCAACAGTTGCTAAACAAGCGATATTGAAAGAACATTGGTCAATTAAATGTTTCGCATACTCATTATAAGTGACATTCATTTTAATTTCCAATATTGAATTGGCTTTCACTGTAACGTTGTAATCTTCTTTTTTAACAGAATCACCAATTTTGCCAGTATATGTTGCTACTTCAACACGTAAAATTATTGAAACTCTATAATCTTTAGTTTTGCTACGATTCTTCATAACTAAAGCAACATCAAACGGTTGACCAATCTTGATATCATCTCTCAATTCAAAATTGAAATAAATATCGTTAAAGTCTTCATTTAGATAATAACGTGCAAATAGATTCTCAGATTGTCGTAAAGCTCTCAACATTGTAGCACGTTCTTCTGTTGTTTTTTCCGGAAATTTGTAAAAACTTGTTATATCTTCACGTTCAAAACGACCTGGTGTTTTCGTACTGATCTGCTTACCAATACCGTAAATATCTTTACGTAACAGTTTTAATGGTTGTGTTTTACCGGAATATTTCCAAAATACCTAAAATTTCTAGTTAATTATCATTAGAAAATTATTGAAAATTTACGTTACTTTATCAGCATTAACTTCAGCGAAAACGAATGCTGCATCATACGGCCGTAAAACTTCACCATGTTTAACAGCGATAACAGAAGCGGGGCCGACACGGTAGATTCCATCACTTAGTTCTTGTGGTGTTGCGTCGATGGCTTGCCAACCGCCGTATTCACGACCTAAATCAGGACGATCCATCCACACTTCATTCCATACGTGGAAATTCCAGATAGAATCGGAATTTAACTCTTCCAAAATTTTACCATCTTGATCCATAAAGTAATCAACAGTTAAGCTAGTTTGGGTGTCATGAGCTGAAGAATAATTCGTAACAGGTCTGGATGGTATTCCAAGAGCTCTACAAACTTTATTTTTTTGTAATTATTTTTTGTTTCCTAATAAATGGTGTATTTACTTGTTGTTAAAACTCCCGAAAATACCCAACATTGTCCATATTTCACCGGTTTCTTTTTCTTGTAGTATTTCTGGAGAATATCTTTACTGCCCAACCATTTAGTTGGTGGTGTACCATCACTGTGATCCTCGGACCAATCACCCATAACAACACCATCATCATCAACTGAATTAACAGAAGCCGCTAAAGCTCTACTAATTTGTACTGGATCATTACAATTACCAATTTTAACTTTTCCAATTTCTTGAATAACATACAAAGCACATTCCAATACTAATTTTTCAAATTGATCATATTTCCATATAACTGGACGCATACGATTCGCTGTACCTCTCCATATAATACCTGCATCATTCAAGACGGTTTCATCACGCCATTCATTCGATTTCATATAAACTTGATCGTTTTTACACCATGGATTGAATAAAATATAAATACCAGTTTCCCAACAATAACAATAAGCCCCATCATCGATAATTTTCGTGTCAATTTCTAATTTCCATTTAGCTACAATGGCATCAGGTGATGGGCTAATTTGAACAATTAAAATATTTTCAAAGGCACGATCGTAGACAACATTCCATGAATATGAACGTTCCGGTTTCTTTAATAATGGTATTGCAATAAGGGTACCATTACCGTAATTAGTTTTCTCAATACCTTTTTGTTTTTTATAAAAATAAAATGAATAATTTGCAATTAAATTAGAAATTTATTAATTTTACCATCAACAGTGAAAATGAAAGAGATTGCATCTTTTTCCTCGTTATATGGACGACTTAATGTTAATTCCAATTGGAAACTTTGACCTCTACGTACAATTAATTGTGGGTCAATTTCACGATTCATCAATTCGTATTTGGATGTATGGTGTGAATGACCATTTATTGAAATGCACGGATTAATCTTTCTTATAATTAAAATATCGGCGTCTTCTTTTGAATCGATCCATGGTAGACCATCGGTCTCTTCTACACATAATAAATAATGATGTAAGTTTCATGATATTTCAATTAGATTTAATTTAATATAGTTGGGTCAATTCAACCTGAATGATTCAATTAAATGATTCAATGTGTTTTTTATAAAGAAGTATGTGTTTTCTAAAAATTCTTACATGTGTGGATAATGTCAGTATTGGATAATTTCTAAAAATAATCGTCATCATGCATAAAATATTGTGTTGTTTGTTTAAACAACAATAAACACGGATATTTTAAATTCAAAAGGCCAATTTAAATTAAGAATCTCTACAATAATACAGTCGAAATTATTGTGGTGAAATATTCAACAAAAATCCAGTAAGATTAATTGCTTGTTTGCCGGAGGAATTCTAAATTATAAAAATAGAAGCAAAACAAATCTATTTTTGATCGAAGAAGAGTGAAGGGTTTCAGATAGATCGATGACATAATTTTTAAATTAATTAAGAAAAATTCAACGTAGTTCCTTCTTAATAAAAATGCACATTATGTCTGTTTTCAACATGTTCACCTTGGAATAGTTTTGCCTTACTTCCACACACATGGTAGAGAATTTTAAAAAACCAATCGTCAATATTTGAAAATTATCGATTTTCTACGTGAGATTTACATAAAAACAAAACAAAACAATAACTTATTGTTTGTTTTATTTCGAATAAATTCCAAAATCAAGTTTGAGCCGCTAATAATGAAAATGAAGACTTACCTGCTTCTTTAGGCTTCGGAAGCGGCTGTAGGGCGTATTCTTGGCTCTGTTTGAAACCTAAGCAATTACCGCATTTACAACATTTGGGCCATTTGAATTTTCCCATTTTTACAATGTTTTCCTCCAATAATAATAGTAATAATCTAACAATAACCGCACATTATTTTTACAACTTTTGTGAGATATTGTTGCTCGAACACTTGATTGTTTGTTACTAGATTCCCTAAAAAAAACACGTACGAGATGTGATCTGGTGGGGACGTAATTGTGTATTTCTTTTTTGCCTTCAAAACGTGATTCACTTTCAATATCATACATAATTCATTGATAAACGCGTGAATTTCAAGTGTTGGCTAGTATGGTTTTAGCAATGATCCGTGAATATTTAAAAGGCTGACCTCAATATTATGCATCTTTTTCTTATTCGTAGAATAAATCATATACGTCGACTTTGACTCACAAAGATAACGTGGAGTTTTAGTGTTTACCAAAGTGAGAAATTTTGTAATGGATTACCTCATCGTCTGAGCACTATAATTATTATTATTACATTACCAACAATAACATTTAAATAAATCGCTTTTTTAAGGTTTATTAAATGTTCAATTCAATTGACGTCATTTATCTCTAATTGACTAATCTCTTTGGAATTGTTGTCAGGTTCCTCCAATTATCTTTATCACTTTTATTTGACAATTGCAAAAGGACAATTTGTTGTCTTGATAAGTAACCGAAAGAAAGTGCAATTATTCCTGCCATTGGTGCAAAGTACCAGTAATGCAAGTTTGATGCGACTTAATTTATTTTACATCCCATAAAGAGAATTATCAGGAAAGTACCGAGCTAGATTAAGAAGGAACGAAGATTGAAATGCTAATATTTTTCAATTTATTCAAAAAAAAAAATACGTGGGTATACTTGAATAAATTTTATTACATGCTTACATTTGCGTTATATTAGCATAAGCATTTTCTTTAAAAATACACTCTATTGTTACGATCTAATAAATACTTATGGTCGACATAAACATTAAACAACAACTTTCCATCCGCAGAAGGACAATAATTACAGATTTTACGATTCTATTCTAATTTTCGTACTACCAGTAATGCCCTGTATTTGTTTCGATGTAAAACTAACGACAATCTGTCGTTGTCCTGTACGTTTAGCATTAAAAATTTCGGTTAAATTTACAAATTCTTGTGGTTCAATATCACGATATTTTACAGTTTTTGCTTTATGTAAACCAGGACCTTCAACTGTATAACTACATTCAGTTAATGGTATGTTTAATGGATTTTTAAAACTGAAATCAACACGACAATCTTCACCAACTTTACAAAATCCGGACATTTCAATTATCATTTCCGGTTTAATTAATGTAAAATCATCTTCTTCACTCCATGTTTGTTTTGTTTCTTCAACATTAGCAATTGAATAGATTTTTACTAAACTATGATCGACGAGTTTATCAACATAATCATCTGGTGTTATTGTAATTTGAATTGTTTCTTTCTGACCCGGTTGTACGGTTACAGTTCCTTGTGTTCTTTTTAAGAAATTCGCAGTAGCTCCAGTATAATATACAGATGTTGCTGATAGAATTGCGTTAATTGTACGTGGTTCATTGGAACGATTCTCAATTTCAACGACAACACGGAAAGCTTCTCCAAACGGTACTGTATCAATATCGATCAAATCGAAGAAGACATCTTCTTCACCTTTATTCGGTATTTCGTATAAATGTTGCGCTTTTGGTACGCCTTTAACAGCATTATAAACGGCCAACCTTTCAGCAGGCGTACCTTCTGGATTCTTATACAATTTTGTAACATCCCACATGTCTGTATCACCCTTGTCGTCAGTGATTCCCACACTTTTCGTCAATATTTTCCGTCCAACACTAGATTTTATAGGAGAAATTTTAAAAACTTTTCAAAACGCTAAAAAGAAACTTACTGATATTTGTTGGTAGAAAGCCGTGAAAATCCCCAATCAGAATCATGATCTTCTTGGAAATGAACAACATCAGCATTTACTTCGGCAAAAACAAACGGTGTATCGTACAAAAAGCCAACTTCACCTCGACGAACGGCTTCAACAGAAGCTGGTCCACACCTGTAAACGCTACCACTTTGTTCTTGTGGCGTAGAATCGATGATTTGCCATCCACCATAACCGGAAGGTAGATCTGGTCTTGACATCCATACATCATTCCAAACATGGAAATTCCAACAATGATCGTTACAATCACCATCCGGACCACTCTCAATTCTGTTACCATCGGCATCAAAGAATCTAAAATTTTTTCATAATTATCAAAAAATCCAAAATGTTCGATTTTAGTACTTGTCAACAGTAAGAGAGCAATTAGTGTCATGGGCGGAAATGTAATTTGTTGTAGCCCGACATGGTATGCCTAATGTACGACAGACTGTTACTACGGCGGCTGCAAACACCCAACATTGACCATATTTTACTGGTTGGCCACCGGATCTTAGAAATTCATCCATGATACCCACAGAGCCAGTCCAAGCATGTGGTGAAGTGCCATCGCCATATTCACCATCCCATCGTCCTTCCAACAGACCATTATCATCGACTGAGTTTATCTACAATTTTTCAAATTATTGTTGACAAAAATAGTGAAATTCCAAAAGAGATTGCATACAATTGCCGAAATTGATCTTGCAACTAAGACTGGTGAGCCTCGATCAGCATAATCTAAACTAGATTTCTCCATTAAAAATACAGCAGCTGGTAGGACGATATCATCAAATTGACCAAAAATCCAATGTTTGCCGGTTGGGTTTTTGAAAGTACCACACCATATCTTTCCATTTTCATTTAAAACATACTCTTCGCGGTCTTCTTCGTTGCCCATATAAACACCGTCTTCCTCACACCAAGGATTGAAAAGAATATAAATATCCATTTCTTCCTGTTTTATTCAAATAAACAATAATAAGAATAACAACAAACGATAAAACGAAATGGAGATATTTACTTTATAGTCATATCTACGATCACGATCTCCTGATATATTCGTCTGGATTGAACACTTCCAAATGCCAACTTGTGCATTTGGCGGGATATGTACTTGCATTTGTACAATATTTGAATTTATTTGATTTACACAAGCTGTCCATCTAGATGTATCTTGGGGTAGTCGTCGTTGTTTAGCCAAAATTGGGAGAATTGCACGAGTACCTCGGATAACGTTCGGTCTTGGACCTAAACAAGAAATTGACTCTGTGAAACTTGCTTATCTCGATATAAAAATAGACATCGAGATCAAGATGTTGTTTTGTAGAGAATACAAGAAATTTTTCATTTATTATATCGATGATTTTCTTAATTACATCAAAACAAGTATTTATGAAATCTTGAAGACCTTAACCCACCTTGGCCTCTGTAATGTATTGTTAAGGTAGACAAGTCGTCTCCCTAAAGCAACATCTTCACCTTCAACTTACGTAAACAATCAACCGGAAAAACAACAATAATTATCAAAATTGAATAATTATCATTTATAATTAGAGATTTGATTAATGGCTTACGGAATGTTAAAAAACGGTATAATAATAAATCACTTACCATAGCCAAAACTGACCCGTACAACGTCATTTTCTTCATCAAAATCACGATTGAAACGTATAGCAAAATGGAAATTACAACCACGTCGAAATATCGGTGTTGGTATATCAGCATTTGATATTAAATCATATGCTTCTGTATGGTTTGCTTTTGCATTTTCTTTTGCATAAAATTCAGTAGCTTCAATTTCAATAGGATCCATTTTTAAACTTTTATAAACAAAATTGGCAAATTACCAATTAAAAATGCACGATTAGATAATGTTTGTTTTTAGAAAACAACAAAGGTATATTTATAACACAAATATCACTGTTAATAAGACAATTATTTACCTGGTTGCTAATACTTGATCTTTATAGTAATTGACGAACAGAAAGCCGAATCACTACTATGCTTTTCTTGTTAATCACATCTGATTTTATACAACCACACACATGTATACGTAAATCGTAATGTTTCAGAGTATCGGATTTGAAAAAAAAAGAAATCCCAATTTTGCAACAATAATACTCGTAGTACTTATTCATAGTGATAATCGTTTTATCAATTTTTTAATGATCTTTAAATCATGTAAATTTATTAAGTGTACACACTAAGGTTATCAAAATTCGTTGATTTATCAGTTTATTGCCGTTTTATACTCGCTATAGTAAGTGTTAGATGAAAAACAAATTTGGTTACCATTTTTATAATGATTTTTGTTCAAATTCAGGTAAATCCAGATCTAATTCTCAGAATTGCCAAACTATGTCATTGTCAACAAAACGAAAATATCAGATATGAATAGATATACACAAAATTAATCATCGGAGTCAATGTCGTTGGTGGTTTAATCGTCATTATATTTCCCTAGAAATTTTTCATCATCGCTTTCTCATATTGAACGTGGAAGTTAATAAAAATAGTTAAAAATAGTACTATCCCAAAAATAAATATAAATTTATTAAAATTATCAATTTATATTCAATTGTTGTTTTCTTCTGTTTCTGTTTAATCATTCTGTTGCAGATTATGCATATTTGAAAATGTCAAGTGATTTACCAGTTTTAGAGAAAACATACAATTTCTTGTAAGACAATCCATGAACAAAACTACAAGGTTCACCTACTTGCATGTAGAGAAACGATGGAGAACTTGCGTCCTTTCACCAAATTAGACCAGATCAGTTCGATAATTCGAATTTATGTCTGACTTATGTATGAAAATTTATAAAGTATTGCTCTATTATAGGATGAGGGTCGCTAGTGTATGTTTAATGTTACCAAAAATGGTATCGCTACCCCGGAAGGGCATTGGCGCAAGTGCAAATTTTGCCATTTTTCGAATTAAATACGACAAATTTACCAATAAATGTGTAATCTTTTCAATAGAAAAATGAAATAACTCCAACACCTCTAGCTGCAATTCTACATTCTCAACGGCAACGCTAAATTTCAACATCTAAAGAACTGTGGAACCGTCATGTGCATGAGTGAGTCATTGGTCATCCGTAGAAACAATATATTGAATTTGCATAAAGAAAAATACAGTAAAATGTATAGTGTAATCATCATTTGCAAAGTATGAACAAACATAGTCTTTGTTTTATCGTATGGAACAATATTCTAAGAATTGGTTAGGAAATTGCAAAACTTTCTCTTTAATGACGTGAAAAAAGTACTTGAAGTTCATTTGAACAGATTCACAATTACTGAAAATAGAGAATTATCTATGATAGCTTCCAAACGTTTCAATTAGCAATAAATGTTAAATATGTATGTTTATTTATAAAATGCAACAACATTTGTTGCAGAAAACGTGACCCTCAACTAGTATTTTTGTTTTATTTTCTTTTCTTTCAAATAGAGGCAGATCGACATATTCCGGACTAAACATTTCTTTAGAAAGAATACTGTTTTTCTGTGTAAAGTTGAAAAATTAAGATTACTTTGGAATATTTCTACATCAGCAGGTGATAAAGTCATGCTACGGAATGCTACCTAGGTGAGTAAGCTTTTGTGAGCCAATCTGTCACATTTGCATAATATGTTTTCGGAGGTTTTATTGTGCGATCCAAATAGCCTACATCTCTCCACTTGACCAGTTTTTTATTCCCTCGTAGGTCGTGAAGTTTTCTAGCATTTTGAATCAATAAAGTTTTTTGCCTGTTTGATACTTGGACAGTATCTCTAGTGGAGCATTTTTGTACACCATTGCCACCCATTTCCCGCCTTCCGTGGGTTTTGGCTAGCCTACAGAATTAATACCATTGAACTCTTGCTTAAACAATTCTATAACTCTGTTTAACGATGTTCTTCTTGATCGTCAGTTTTTGACATCCCATTTAGGCTGAATAATTTATTAAATCAATCACATACTGTTATGACCTCTCTTAAGCCGCCAGCCTCATTGTTCCAATTGACGACAATCGGATTAACCGGACGATTTGCACAGCACATTTGGCTACTACTTGTTTGCTTCTTCTTTCTTTGTTTTTTTTTTTTAAATAAATAATAAATATGGTAATATTGACTGGTTAAGCACATTTTATACAGTTTCGGATTAACCGGACGTTTGGTTATCCGGCCAAGGCTCCGATCTCGAGCGGATTGGCGTCTACTACTTGGCGCATCCACCATTTCGTAACTTTAACGTACTTTTTTGGAGAAAAAACGCAAGAATTATGGGTGATTGAATGAAAATATCGAGAAATATTGAAAAACACCCGCCGAAATTATAAATTAATCGCGTGATCCTTAACCGTGACTGTTTCCATGGTGAACTGTTTGTTTACATTCTTCTACCAAACCATTAAAATTCAAAACAATCACACAACAATCCATAATGGTAATTCTGGATATATTTAGCAAAAATATTGAAATCACTTATAAAAGTTCGTTAATATCAAAAGCAACAACATTAGTATTATTTTTTGGACTTTTTACCGTAACTTTACCATTCATTTTAGCTTATAAAAGTAAAGGTAAGTGGTTTGTTATTGTTTCCTCGTTGATTACTAATTAATTTTTGAATTATAGGTTTTTGGTTGAAGCGGGATGTATTCTACGAACAACCTGATGTTAGATTTAAAGGCGAATATCTATTTATAGCAACAACAAATGATTTAAATCAACCAATTGCTTGTAGCTCATTACCTAATTTTAATGGAAAAATTGAAAAATTCGACAATTGTGCCACAATTAAAATTAGAGAAATCGACAATAATTTTGATAAATTAATCGATGAAATTGATTTACGACTAATTATAAATCTTCCAGAAAACATATACATTACGTCATTTACAATAATTATTCCATTTGATTATCGTTTACATGTAAGACTGCTATAATTGTTTTGAAACATTATTAAACATTATTTTTTATATGATAGAATGAATGTCAACTACAAATGCAAACATTTGTAATTTATCAACAATTTCTACCGATGGTTTTATCGCAATTTTCGGTAATTGCCGATTTAAGTTTGAGACAAATCGGTGGTTTCGCTTGTACACCGAAAGTTGATAATTATTCGTTAATTATGAGTAGGAATGTTTTGGAGAATTATCGAATTTCGAATATTATTGAAGAAAATTCAAAAAGAAATGGTAAAATTTACAATTAATTTTAAAAATAATTTAATTTTATTTTTATCAATTTCAGTATCTACAATTTTAACAAATATTTTAACAAATTTCCTAATCGAAAACAATGCAAATTTCAATTTAAATATAAAAATCCGTATTCCAGAACAAATTATTGTTTATAAACCAGGATTTTGGCAAATAATCAAATGGGCCTGGATCCAATATTTATCGATATTTCTATTAATTTCACATTTTATCAACAAATTAAAATTGTATTTGTTTAATCGTAGATTAGTGTTATTTTATGTAGATGATCCATTAAGAAAGAAACATTAAATTGTTGTATTTTGTATAAAAAAAATTGTGATCAAATTTCATTTTTTTCTAATGTTGCTATACTGAATTTATCGCGATTATCTTCTAAAATGATCGTATTGCGTAACATATCGTCAACTTCAACAAACACATATCGATACTCATATTTGCCAGAGTTATTCTACAAAAAAAAAACAACGAAAATTAGTTTTGTCCCTTTTAAATTGAATAAACCTAAAACTACTTGACACATCTCCAAATTTACAGTGCCCTTATTGAAAGCACCCTGTAGATAGAATTTCATTCGTAAACATTGCCGTCCATCACGTTCATATACAACATGTTGTACATGCTGTCTACGTCCACGTCTTGTCTCATAACCAAAAGCTTTAATTGGTAAACCTAATTTATCCTGTATTCGACTATCATTCGTACATAATTCAACAGTTTTTGAATAAATATTATTCGGACTATTACTGGAGAATAATTCGTTAAATACAGCATAGAATAATGTGCCAGTCACACCGATACCTAACAATATCACACCTAGATAGGAGGCAGTCTTTGTAGTTTCTTTAACTTTTTCCCCTAACGGTTTAACATTTGTATCGATTTGGGATTGTGTTCGTGTTAGACCAGTCTTCCAACGTTTCAAATTACTCGAAATTATCAATTCTTTACAAAGAAAACGGTGATTTTGTACCAATTTCGGTAAATTTCTCACTAATATCATTATAAATTCAGAAAAAAAAACAACAAAAAAGCAATAAGTGACGTTTAACATAACCTCATTTGTAGTGTCTAAGGTTACAACTGGGACATACTTCAATATTATTCGATAATAATCGATAAATCCTAGAAATAATTGATGGATAATTGGGAAAAATGCTCGTTATTATCATATTTGTAATATTTATGTAATTAAACGTGATGGATTTGCGATTATTTGGTTATTTATGCGCCGGCGCGTAACTTTTGCCACTTCACTATTAATCATTATTATTATTATTGTAACTTGACATTTCCTTGAATTAGGTTGACATTCAATTGTGCAAATGAACTACTATTAAAATTACTAGTTTGGGGGGGTGATGAAATGTAAATAATTGATAAATATTGTAAAATAATCGTTTTGATCGAAAGTTGTGAATTAAAATCGATTTGATTAAGTTTTATTAATTAAATAGAATGGATTGGGTTATATCAGATGAGTTATCATTAACTGTTGGTACATTAGTTGGTTGGATAAGTGCTGGTGCTATGATAATAGGTGGTGTTATCCCCTATATACCACAATATAGACAAATTAGTAAAACCCAAGATGCTGAAGGTTTCTCATTATTAGTATGTTTAGCATTATTGATAGCAAATACATTACGTATAATGTTTTGGTAAATTTCATTCATGATTTCTTCAATTTTTATCAGAATAATGTTGATTATATGTTATACAGGTTTGGTAAACATTTCGAATATCCATTATTGATACAAAGTATTATAATGAATTTAACAATGTTTATAATGATACATCTTTGTGTACGTGTTAGAAATAGGAATCAACTATTACAAGCTAGACAAAGAATATTTACAGGTATTTTTGTAATAAATCTTGTGTTTTATTTTTAGAAACATAAAGCAATCAATAGCAACCTTAGGTAATTATGTTTAGAGAAACAAATACCAGATTTATCATCACCTCTTTTTTTTGCTTTCTTTTTTCTTTTATTGATTATAATTTTTGATTTAATTAATTTTATTTTAAACAAAAATTTATTTTATTTTCAACAGCTAAACCCAGTGAAGTCGTCAGATTGCTAAAATCTAAGCCTCCTCGCTCTTCTCACAATATTTGTGGTAATTTTGCTTGCACGCCTTTGCTTTTAACCCATTAATTTTATTATATTTAATTAATTAATAAATTATTTTATTTCTCTTTATTATTTACTAATTTTAATAGAGATTTACTAATAAATCTATTAGATAGTTTTTTTTCTTTTATATAGATAATTAAATTAAATAAACTCTCTTATCACAAGGTCATTCTTAATTTAGTTAGAATAAATAGAGCATTATCTAGTATGAATTATGTTTGTTTTATTACTGATTTGATTAGGATTTGCCTATAATTCATATAATAGTTGATTGGATTTTTGATTTGTTGCCATTTGAAGCCATTTAGCAGTGGCGTTCCTAGTATTTGGTGTCATCCGGTAGTGCGGTAAATTCATATGGTGTCACCCCTCATAATTCTATGAGTGCAAAATTTTGTGCCATTTTTGATAAGAATGTTTGGCATTTTTCGCTTATTTCGATAGAATTGGGGCAGTTTTTGATAAGAATATTTGGGGACTCTCTCTTTGAAATCAGTGCAAAATTATACGTTTTCGAACAAAATCTTTCGGAATTTTCGCTTAATTTGATGGAATTCGCCCAGGATTTGCTGGTTTTGATTAGAATTTTTGGCATTTTTGGTTTATTTCGATAGATTTGACGCAATATTTATCGTGTTTTATAAGAATATTTGCGAATTCTCACTTTGAAATCAATGCAAAATTATCGGTTATTGAGCAGAATCTTTGGAGATTAGCGGAAAATTCGCAATTTTTGGTCAGAACTTTCGATATTTTTCACTTATTTTGCTAAAATTGTAGTTGTTTCAGCGCTCTCAAACATCGTGACGTGGGGAAAGGGGGTATAGAGTAGGATGGATAACGTACTTGCGGGCGCAGTGATAAAATGAGATGGGAATATGTATAGGCTCCACCTCACAAATGTTTATGTCGAGTAAAAACAGTACCTTTAGCCCAAAATTTGCAGTTTTTGTGTAAAATATTTTGAAACTGCTCGATGTAGATAAAATTAGTACAAAATTCGCCATTTTTGATTAGAATATTTTTGGAAATTCTCACTTATTCTGATGGGATTAGCACAAAATTTGCCTCTTTTGATCAGAATTTTTCGCATTTCTCGCCTAATTTAATTAAATTACTGCACGATTTATAGTTTTTGTGCAAAATTTCTTGAAACTACTGATTTATTTTTGGAAATTTTCCCTTATTTTGATGAAATTAGTGCAAAATTATCCGTTGTTGAGCAGAATCTTTGTTAATTCTTGCATGATTTGATGAAATTAACGCCAATTTTGCTGTTATTGATCAGAATTTTTTGCATTTTTCCCTTATTTTGATGAAATTATCCGTTGTTGATTTGATGAAATGAGCCTAAAATTTGCCGTTTTTGATAACAATTCTGGCGTTTGGTATTTCTCACTTATTTTGATTGAATCATCAGAATTTTTGGTGTTTTTCGTTTATTGTGATGAAATTACTGCAAAATTCGTCGTTTTTGAGCAGAACCTTTGAAAATTCTCGCTTGATTTAATGGAACTGGCGCGAATCTTTTGAAACTCCCAGTTTATTTTGATAAAATTGCCCATTTTAGGGAATTTTCGCTTATTTTGATGAAATTATTACAAATTTGACCGTTTTTGAGCAGAATCTTTGGAAATTCTTGTTTGAAGTTATGGAATTAGCGTAAAATTTGCCGTTTTTGATCAGAATTTTTGGCATTTTTCGCTTATTTTGATGGAATTACCATAAAATTTGCTGGTTTTTGAACAGAATCTTTGGAGGTTTTTGATAAAATTAGTACAAAATTCAGCATTTTTGGTCAGAACGTTTGGTATTGCTCACTTATTTACGACCATTTTGCAAGGGGTTTACAAGTGTAAAATTGGCAAAATAAATTAACATTCATTTGAAAACATTGGGGGGTGTCATCCAGCGCCGGCCGGAAACCCTCTAGTGACGCCACTGCTTCTAGTGACAACATCTTGACCCTTTTTTGATCAATTTTTAATTTGAAATTAAATACACAATAATGTGATATATGCTTTATAGATTTTTTTTATTCTTCTATTACTCTAAATTATTGGTAATTGTACAAATTTTATTATTCTTTTCAGATTTCGATATGAAGCATTTTTGGAATTGGAATGATTTCCAATCATATATAGATTGTATGTTAGTGTTCACAATTGTAGCATCATTATTAATGTATTTATTTATTGATAAAATTATATTTGTTGAAATTGTTGGATTCTTAGCTGTATTTACAGAAGCAATGTTAGGTACACCGCAATTAATAAAAAATTTCCGCAATAAATCAACAGAAGGCATGAGGTAGGTTTTGTTGTTGTTGTTGGCCGCTTAATGTTATCACTTTCGAACTAAACTAGATCACATTAAACAACAACGATTAAACTTTTAATAAATATCAACGTCCTTCTAGTAATCGATCAAATATCAAGTTAAATTATTTTAAAACGTTCTCGTAACCTTTCTTATTTAAAATATCAAATTTTAATTTTTTTTTTTTCAATTTTAGTGTCAGTATGGTTGTAATGTGGACATGTGGTGATATATTTAAAACATTATATTTTATATTCCGTTCAGCACCAATACAATTTTGGGTATGTGGTTCAATACAAGTTGGTATTGATTTATTAATATTATTACAAGTTTATATTTATCGTAATAATGTTGAATCACAACGTACTAGACCGCATAGGATTGATTGAGTAGTTATTATATTAAGCCATGATGATAATAATATCAATAATAAAAATACAACAACAGAACAAATTGATAATGATAATAATGATAATAGTGATAATAATGTTGATAAGATTATCATTGGCAATAGTGATAATACAATTGATACAACAATAAATGAATGTTGTAACAATAATAATAATAATATAGAGACAATTCATGCTGATGTTCATAATATTAACGATAATAATATTATTATTAATGGTAGTTTAATTAATAATAATGTTAATAATGATAACAATAAACGAGCTTTCAAATTCTCCTCATGTAAAAAACAGAAACGTAAAGTTATGCTTATACATAGGCATACTTTATGACAATTGCTTATTTAAGAAATTCAACTATTGCCATGAATAAAATGGTTTTCCATATCACTAATTTATTAAGTAATTCCTTGTAAATAAATGGATAAATACTTTTAAAAACAAATAAAAGAAAACTAAAGTACCTTAAGTAATTAATTAATTAGTTTCAATTAAAAAAAATTCGGTATTTTTATTGAATGAAGCTTAAGAATTTTTAGATAATTCGATATGATGCTGTGATGCTGAGATATAAATTTTAGATTTTAGTATCCACATTTATTATAAATAATTTTAAAATTATATAATTTACTGTGATTAATAATAATAATAATAATAATTCCACTAGTCTTCTATAAACAAATTGTTTATCGAACAATATGTTATTTGTTGATTAATTATACTTCTTTAAATCATAATTAGTTAATCAATTTTATGGAGTCAATGGTTGATAGTTAAACCATAAAATTATGCTCTCATGTTGGATCTATAAGTGATATGATTGTTACGACTTTAATCAACAATAATTCCAAAATTCTTCAGCAGGTTTGAAGAATTCTGAATTGTTGTCGATTCAAGCCTGAAATGCTTCTTCACACTACAGTATTGTAAATGTTTTTAAATTATAACCCCAATTAGGCAACCGCCTATATCCAGACTTGTAGTTCTAGCATGAGAAGATAACAGCTTTATAGTTGTACAAGATATAAAATTGTTGATTGTTATTATGCCAAATTGACGTTTTCATTTTTGATTTATTATAACGAATAAATTGTAATTTTTGATACCTTGTACAAATAGAGAACAAATAGAATCAAATTTGTTATTATTTCGAACCTTCTACATTTCCAACTGTTTCCACAATATAATTGCGAATATTTTCGATAACTTCCGGGGGAAATTTCTCCGGATATTGCTGGATATAGCGATAAACACCCAAATCAACACCGATAATCTTGAATCGTACACCAAACACTTCGATCATTGCACCAATATAAAAATCAACCGGTGTATAATAATTAGGATTTAATAGATTTGTACCTGGTTTAATTAACAGCGTACTAGATAAATATCGCCCACCTGGTAACCCCGAATTTCGAATCGGTGGCTCTATTATCTTACACGTTCCCTTATCTAATGCGTACACTAATAAAAACCGTCGATTCATATCTTCTGGATGGATAGCATCCATGACCATTTCGTAAATTAATTTCTTGTTTGCATTTAAAATTTGTTGAACAACATCTGGTTTCCGGGATCGAGTTGGTGGTAGTGGTGGTTTTGATGGTTTTCCAACATCAATTGACGGTTTTTGATCGATATTTCGAAGATTTTTAAAATAATTTCTTGTAAATTCATCACAATCATACAAGAAATGGTGTCTATCCAAAATCAATATCGTTTCACCTACAAGAAAATCGTCAGGTTCGTAATAACGGATGGTTTCAGTTTCAGTAGTGTTGAGAATATTCGAAATAATCACTGTTGAACAATCCTGAAAATTATCAACTTTTGGTAATTTGATTCGTTTTAAAATTTGCGAACTTGTTTTGTTATCAAAAATTTCTCGAATCGCTATTGTTTTATCTGATAAAAAATAGTAAATTTCACATTTTCTTATAACACCAAATTCCGCATCTGTATCATCCCATAAAGCGTTAAATCTACAAGTAATTCCTTAGAAACGAGGATTTTCTTCAGATTACATTCTATTACCTTAAAACACCCTCGTGATTGTCGCTAAATCTAGACGATTTATCGTCGTATGACGGTTTTTTAATCGATTGATGTTGTTGTTCGTTTCGATTTTCTGTATAAGGATCGATGGGTGAATCTTCAGATGCTGGCATTATTAAGCCTTGACTTGCCATAAATTCGCGTGTAAAATCATCACAATCAACTAAATGATACACAATTCCATTGATACAAATATCTTTACCGATTGCAAAATCTTTCCATTGCCAATATTGATGGCAATCTTTTCTAATTTTGCCCCTTTTCACTAGCCTCCCTTGAATAAATCCGCTATTCTATCATAAAAAACCAATAACAATAAGAATCTTTATTGAATATAACAATAGGGCAAATGTTACCAATATTTTTGGTTCAATGATGGTTAAAGTATCATCTTCTAAAAAGTAGATAATATTAACATAACGCACCCTGTAATTTTCCCATTGTGATTCGGTTATGATTTGTTTAAAATATGCTTTGAAAAATAAACATTTTTTATCGTAAACTTCATAATCTGGTCGAAATTTTGGTAGATCTCTTATCGTATTTCTACCATAAATTAATGTTGGATCACCACCATAAAAAGATTGAAATGGATCAATATATTTCACAGATTGTGATTCTAATTGTTTGGTACCGATAGCGGAAAAGTTGTGTTTTGGTAGTTTGAAACCATTTTGTATTGTGAATGTGTGTGATTTATGAAATTTCGTTATCTGAAAGTGTAATTTTTTGAAATAAATTTCGTTTAGTTTAAATCGTAATTTACCGTAGGATCCGTAAAATTGAAACCAGGTAGTTTAGGTAAATCCATCATTATTGCATTGATAAAACTGCGGTTACTATGGGAAAAAGATTAGGGTAATATAAAGTATAGTCTAGACCGAACCACTATATACGTAGTCATTTTACTTCTAGATTGTAAATTTGAAACCAACATTAATATCATCAAATTAATAAATGTTAACTTTAGAAATTAATTTCGTTCTATATCGTCCTGATTTACTAGTTGATCATATTATGATACCCAAAGTCGCGAAGAGTAAATCGGAGCCCCAGAGAATCCGCATCTTAACCATATTATGGGCTGATTACGCGAAGCCGAGGAGCGTCATTGATCCAAAGGCGAATCGATATTACATTAGAATGCTAAAGTATTATCCAATAATTGTTTAATCAAAGCTTCAGTTTCTTGTTAGAGACTTATAGTCGATCTTGCTGTAAATCAAGCTTATATAACTTGCGGATAAGATTCATTTTATATATTTAAGGAGAGTTTAAGTACGTGGAAGTGTAGAATGAGTCTTATGCTCAAGGAATATAAGATAAGACCGGTCACAAATGATGCTAATTCTCAGATAAGGAACTAAACTTGAAATGGACCTAGAGAGCTATTTTTGTTTAAGTTAGGACACTCAAATTTGTTAAGACGGCCCTGACTGTGAGCGAACTTTTGCTAGCGCCATCTATGTAGTAGAATTTCAATGTTAATGGGGAAATTTGGAATGTTTCGTTGGCAAGACTGTATGGGACAATTTTTGACAGATTTTTGTAAAAATAGGAAAATTCCGCAGTTACCGGTTGTGGCGGGTTATCTTTTTTGTAATTTCAATTAAAGTATTAAGTGAAAAGAAGAAAAATATGAAAATAATTTCCATTTTATTGAGAATTCTATAATTTATTTTAAATTAATACGTTAATTATTATTTTTTTTTGTAAACATAACCTAAAATTTTCATACACAATGTCGCTTTCTGTATCAAAAATTGTTAATTTATCACCTGCTGTTTTGAATTCTCTTACACCAGAACTAATTGATGATGAATCAATTAAAGGTTTAATTCAGTTTCTAACAATTATTTGTTTTTCTAATTTTTTTTTGATTATTTTTTAGAATATCCAACTCTTGGTGGTATTCTATCAAATACGGATTATGGTTGGTTGGCGAATGGTCCAAATTTGGAAATAATCAGTACGAATCATGGTAAACGAATTGGTGCTTGGTCATTTAATTTAATCAATAATGCTGAAGTGATTTGTGTTGAACAAATACAAAAAATTGATAAAAGACCACCATTATTAGCTGTTGCTTTAGATTGTGGTGATCATGGCAGTATGATTTGTATATTTAATTTTACTACATCGAAAGTGATACGAGCTATTGAAGTTCAAGAAACGGTTAATTCTAAATTTTTATTAAAAAAACTCAACAATTTATATTTGTTTTCTTTTTATAGATCACTAGTTTACATGTGATAGATTCTGGAAATGATATCTTCACATTACCGAGTCCTTTAAGGGCATTTGATGGTATACTAGCAATAGGTACAACCGGTGGTCCGGTATATTTGATCGATATTTGTCGACAAATTTGCGATGATGGATTAACATTGAATGGTTTAGTTGATGTTCGTGATGAATTAAATCCATGTCAATTATTCACAATTACATTAGAAGATATTGATAAAATTGAATTGCATAAAGAGAGTGCTATTAGACATAATCATCATCTTGCTATTTATCTTAATGGTAATATTTTGAAATTTTAAAATTGAGGAATTATATAATCAATGATTTTATAATAATTACAGCTACTCTTGATAATAAAACACAACATTTTTTATTGAAAGGTCCAAAAGGTGAACATCGTACATATGTTGATGCAAAAGAAGCATTAGTCAGTGCATTATATTATTGTTCACAATTAGGTTCATTATTAGTTGGTTATAATTTTGGTGCATTTCAAGTTTATAATTTAGTTGATTTAACATTAATTTATACATCACCAATATGTGAAGAACATTTACCAATAACACATTTTACAATACAAGAACCAGTCGATGATCCAAGAGCTTATTGTTATATATGGGCTGTATATAGTGCCGGACGTGATTTTCAACCTTCTTTCCCATTAGCTGTAATGTATGCATTTTGTTATCATACCAAAGAATACCATGAAGGTTACGGTTTTTTATATCATGTAATTGTTTTATTTCAAATCGAATTTGTATTCAAATAAAATAATTTGTAGGATTTCAATTATGCATCAATTCAATTCCAAATGGATTTGAATTGGTGTAGTGAAGGTGGTAATCGTCGAAATAAGCCACAAGGTGGCCGTTGTTTACGTTTAAATACAATACAAAGGTGTAATTTTCTACGTGGCGATACTACTCCACCCAACGATTCCACCGATGATAATTTATCATTAAGCGTATTTGTTTGGAATGTGATTTATGATAAACGGGATAGTGATACTTGTGTGTGTATTTTTGATTTAAATCAATGGTATAAAGAACAATTACCCAGTTAGTATTTAGAATTTGGTAGAAAATTAGAAGATTCTAATCAAACTGTGGTATATTTTAGATGTTCCAGATTCAAATTTCTCATCAACTTATATGATCCAATTCTGTATTAGTAATTTATTTAGTTCATCAATCAATCAAGATCATGTCACTTTGGATGTGAATATTATTGGGAAATCATTGAAACAATTCAAAGGTGTTCAAAAACTTGAAGAATACTTTTGTCCCAATGCATTATCTTACGGTATAGAATCGTGATAGTTATTCTTAAAAAAAAATCAATAAAAAAATCGATAATTTTTCCAGATTTGTGTACATTACGTGAAGATAGTGTGATTTTTCTACAAAGTAAAGGTGTACAAAAATCATTATTAGCACATATTGAATCATCTGGTCCTTTATGTTTAATTGAACCATCAGAAATTTACCAACAAATTATCGGTTTAGGATTATTACCATTATTTATAGATCTACCATCGAATGTTCCTATTTCTACTGTAAATTTAAAATTTATTTGAAATAATACAGGATGTCCCACTTAAAACTACCCACACATATAAATTTATCAATTTTTAAGCTATTTGGATGTTTGATGTATCAAATTGTAGATTTTTTCATTCTCTTCAAAAGCGGGCAATTAAAATTCGCTATTTAATATAGGGTGAAAGGGAAAATAACTGCAATGTAGGTATCGGACGACTGATGTACAGGATGGTCCATTATCGATGGTATTTAAGGTAAACTCCTATAAGCAGTGATCGTACAAAATTACTGATGACACATTCTCGTGCTACTTTTTTATGACTAATCAGATGGCGGAGTCAGATTCCATCGATGTGTTTTTGTTTTCGAGTTATTCGACTTTTTTGATTTTTTCAATATTTTGAAGATGCTCTGTATCTGGCATACTTTTAAAAAATTTAGAAAAATTCTCATTGCTTCTGATACAGTTTTTAATGAAGATTTTATCTGTTTTATCTATTTTTGGGTAAATTTTACCGTTTTTCAGATATAACACAAATTTGAATTTTTTTAAATGGGAACTATAGATAATTTTTAGCTCAATGAATTACTTATTTTTTTCTGATTCCAAATCTATATAGTTTGCTATAGTTATTTCAAATAATATGGGCATTTTTTAACAAAATGTTGCAGGTAGAAATTAAAAAACTATACTCAAAATAAACGTAGAGTGCTATGAAACAATTGTTTCTCCGACTTGTCAAATGATTACTAATTTTGATTTTTTGCAATAATTATTGCATTTTTTTACACAAAATTTATGAAAAATATTTCTTATAAAGCTTTTCTGGATAGTTCGCCTGCGGATCCAGAGATAAAAACATCGTAATTCAAGAAATCAAGTAAAATCAATTATTACGTGATAATTTCAAATGCAATTGTTTCATAGCACCCTACGTTCAATTCAAATATAGCTGTATCATTTTTATCTGTAGGATTTGCTTTTCTGCAGTGACTTTTGCTGTTGAAAATAACTATAGCAAACCATATATTTTCGGAATCAGAACAAAATAGGAAATCTAATCAACTATAAATTAACTATAGTTCCCATTTAAAAAAATACAAGTTTGTGTTATATCTCAAAAGTGGTAAAACTTACTCAAAAATAAATAAAACCGATAAAATCTTCATGAAAAACTGTATCAGAAGCGATGAGAATTTTTCTAAATTTTCTAAAAGTATGCCAGATCTTCAAAATATTGAAAAAATCAAGAAAGTTGAATAACTCGAAAACAGAATAAAATTGCGAAAATCTAACGACACCATCTGATTACTCATAAAAAAATAGCACGAGAATGTGCCATCAGTTATTTTGTCCAATGACTGCTAATTGGAGTTTACCGTAAATACCACCGAAAATGGACCAGCCTGTACTTGGCCAAGATTTGTCAATGGCATATTCTTACCATGCCATGTGGATAGTTTACTTGTACAATTATTTGTCATTGATGGAGACTGGTACATTTCCCATCGTTTGTCGATAAAAATGACACAAGTCGAGGGATTACAATTATTGGCCTATTTGGCAAGTCTGTTTATATCGTGGTGCTCTCAGACGAGGTGTACATTTGATTATGCATTGCTTTGCTAAATATTATTCATTCTGTATCGATAACATCCACCGATTCCAACCACAACAACTGTACACTGGACGACAATGGCCCAAGAGCTGGTACACTCGCCAAGTATACCAATATTGGTGTATTGGCTAAGTACACCAATCGTCTGATACCGCCTTTAAAGAGCTTGCAGAAATTTACAATTTGACACCTCAAACTTTAAGATACCTTGAAAATTAGCGAAGTTATAAGTTTGAAGCGGTTTTAAGTGGCGATCCCTGTATTTGAGAACGATTGCTTTATTGTTAATTTTCTAGAATCAACAAAGAGAGATTATATTAAGTACAGCATTAGAGCATCAATTGAGAGGTTGGTTATGTAAATGTGCATCAGAATGGGCGAGTGGTAATTTCTTATCAGCTGGTTGTTCATTAGATTTCTTATTATCGTGGGCTTTCCAAAGGGCAACAATTTTAAAAACAAATTGCGATAATTTTTGTAATTTTTCTTTTTTTTTTTTCTTAAAACAAATTTCCACAATTTGTAAATTATTTATAAATAATTCCAGGTATACCATTATTTGATTATTCACAAAGGAAATTAGATACAAATACAGCAAATTTATTACATAATTGTATACAAAAATTGAGAAATCTTACAAATTTTTATGGTTTTATAATTGAAAAATTATACAGATTTCTATCAAATCCAGGTTGATTTTAAATGAAATTATAGATTTTTTATAATTATTATCAAAATGAAATTTTAGAATTAATCGAGGAACAATACAAATCCCTAAAATCTAATGTTGTTTATTTTGATGTTTTAAAATGGTTGTTATATGTTGGTTTATTACCAGAATGTCCGATTTCTTCTTATCAACAAATTGATGATTTTCAACATATCAATGTTCCTTATCCTGTTGAAATGTTAATTGGTTCCTATAATCAACGGTAGATTTTCTTAATTTTTTTTCCAATTATTATTCAACAATCGTTTTTTATAGGAGACATGATTTAAAGATTGAAAATGAGAAAAAATTTGCTTCATCAAATAGTCCATTATTTATTGATAATTTGATAGATAGTGAATATGGGGGTGAATTACTACAAGGGTAAAATTATTTAAAAAAACAACAAAATCACATTTTTTGATTCATTCAAATTGCAGACATTGGAGAAGTGATGATGGTAATGGCTTATATCCACCACCATCAATACAATCATTACTTCGTAGTTATTTAATTGAAGATGCTGATATTTTGTTTAAACACACAATTGTTAGTTATCTACTGTTAGATTTAGCGATGATTTTAGACCAAGATCGGTTTGTTTTTATTTTTTTCCAATTAATCCATAATTGTATTCTGTTGTTATTTGGTTTTTACAGATACAAACCTGTTGTGACTTATTTAATAAAATTTCCGGTTATTTTCAAATTATCGTTAAGTAGAATTAAAATAATTCAAGCATTTTGGCAATTAGATCACGGTGATTGCAATGTAATCCATTTTTATTGTAAAAAATTTGTTTTTATTATTATTTTTCAATCTTTCAGACAGCAATAGGGCTATTACTCGATTCTTTAGTAGTGCGAACAGATTTAAATGAATGGCACCATAAGATCGTGTTGAGATTGTTGATTTTGCAAGATCAACACAAACTTGCTTTACTCTATTTACAAGTAATTTTCGGTTATTTAAATTTTAAAAATTTAATTAATTTCGATTTGATTAATAGGTGAGAAAACCGTTTATTAAAGATATGGAAGATATTTGCGCTATAATTAGTTTATATGTTTCTAATGATATGTTAGATGAAGCTTTTCATTTTGAAAAATGCTATAATGGTCAATCTAATAAAAAATTATTACTTCATTTATTTGATGAAGCTGAAAAAAATGGTAAACTTAAATCGTTAATACAACGAAATTTCAATCAAGAACAAGAGACATTATTCTTAGATTATTTAGCAAAAAGTCAAAAACCATATGCTAAAGATTTACAAATTTATTATCAAATTTTAAGATCACGTTATATTGAAGCATTCCATCTTTATAATAATCGTTTATCAAATCATGTTGAATCGCAAGGTTTAATTGGACAATCAAGTGCAAATCCACTTGATCAATTAATTCATAATTTAAAGAGATCATTTCCGGAAATTACACAAAAAATTTTGAATTTTTGTCAACATAATAATAATTATGTTTTTGAAAATGTACCAACACCTACACCAATGTCTGTATTTGTTTATAATTCTGATGAGAATACTAAATATAAATCGAATTTTATTGGGGCAGCTATAGCGAAAACTCTACAACTTTCCAATGATATTATTGATAAGAGATTTTCAACTGAAACAACGCCCTTTATCAGAAATCCAATAATTAACAAAACAAGTCAAAGGTGGGTTTTGTTTTTTAACTATCTAGAATTTTGTATATAATTCTTGATTATTGTAGAGATTCTCCAATTGTAATCGATTCGCAAGTGATAAAAATCGATAATACAACAATTAATTCAATTTATGAATCACCACCGCCAAATAAACGTTTAAAACTATCAACATCATCAATAATATCATTATCCACATCAAAATTGGAAACACCAATTGTTAAAAGAAAAATGCGTAAAACACCTGAAACTAATGATAAAACAAATGTGCCACAAAGTATTTTGAAGAAATTAACAACAACACGTCAAGATGTCGAAGATGATTATGAAAAATTAAATTCAACTCCTTTATCGTCATTGAAAGAAGTATAATGGAAATTTTCGAAAAATTAAATTTAATAAATTTTCATGATTTTAATTTTAGAGAAAATCCACAATAACTCCACGTAAATCATTGGAACGTCGATCACCAAGTGTACGTTTTGAAGGATTAAAAAGTCGATCATTTGACGATAAGCAGCGTAAATCTTCGAAAAGTCCAACAGATGATGTGTTTTCTTCACCGGATGTTTCATTTGAAAATAATGAAATTGAAGCTAACAGTTCACAACATGACGCAACTGAAATAATTGAAGAGAAAATAAGTCCAGTTTGTTCACCAAAATCTAGAAAAAGTTATTGGAAAAAAAACTTGTTTTTTGTTCATATTTTTAATGAAATTTTTTAAAATTACAGGTCTACCACGACGATCCAGTCCAAGATTATCTTTAAGATTTAACAATCGAGAATCTTCATCTAGCTCCATATTATCAACAAGCTTCCTAGAAAACCTAAATAATTCTAATGAAAGTGGCAACAAGAAAGATTCACCGAATAAATCATTAGAGATTGATGATAATTTGCGTTTAAATACGGAAAGTGTGAATAAAACAGATTCATTAAAAATCGAAAATACATCGATTATAGAAAATGTGCAACAAGATGAATCGACAAAACGTTCACCAAAAATTTTACCAAATTTACGACCACGTAAATCGTTATGTCGTCAAGTTTTAGAAAATAATACAGCATCACGTGTATTAGCATCACCAAAACGTCGATTTTCTCAACGTATTGAAACAGAAAAATGTAATCAATCAACTGAAACAATTCAAGAGACTCATATTGAATCATCATTGAAATTTAATGATGGTGAGAAACTACAACAATCTAGTTTAATCGAAAAACATTGTGTTTCTACAAAGACATTGATTGAAAAGTTTGATGATGATGATGATGATGATATTAGTCTTGATATAAGTTATTTAAATGAAACAAAAACTGGATCAGAATTGGATGATTCACAAAAACTGTATTCTACAGATATTTTACAGGAAACTAATGAAAATATTCCAAAAACTGAGTCTAACAATCCAGTTTCTGTAATTGATGAAACTGAAAATCAAGATTCCGTACTTGAAAAACCTGAATCCATCCTTAATGATAATGAAACAATTCAACAAAATGAAAAAACTATTGAAATCGTCTCGAACAATGAAACAACTTTTGAAAACAAATCTGAAATTATAAATATCGATGAAACTCATAAAGAATCAAAATCATATAATGATGATGTAATGGAAGTTGATGATTATGATGATATTGTAGATGAAAAAACTACCAATAATAATGATGATGATGATGTAAAATTAATTTATGATGATCTATCACAATCATCACAAATAAAAGAAACTAATGATAATGTTGATTTATCAAAAGATAACGAAACGGTTAATATTTATGAAATTAGTGATGATAAAGATGGTGTAGATGTTGAAGAAGTTATATTAGAAGAAGATAATGATTTCCGATTAAGACTCGATTGTGAAGACGATGAAACACCAAGTAAGTTTTTTCATTATGGACGCACTCGAATCCGGTCTGACTTAATCTTTAATAATAATCTGGACACGAATTCCGATCAAGAAAATTTTTATTGATATAATCGATGACTCGAATTCCCGTCAAGGGGACCTAATCACTTCAGGTACCTGGCGCCTTTATGTACCCATTTTACGTAGGTATCGGATCATACACCGTTACTGTCGGGTACCGCACAATAGACGCAAAATAGAAAACAATATTTACAGAGTTTGTTATTTTTATATTAATTATGTATATTTAATTTGATTGATTTAATAATTGGTAGTTTGCTGATGATGGCCTAAAATAAGGCCGAAACTACTTCAAAAATAAATAATTTTCCTTGAAATAGAACATTTATATATTTTAATTTTATAATTTTATAATCATGTATCTTTAATCTTGATTGGAGTTTGTGTACAGGTAAAAAAGATTAGGTTAACGGGAATTCGGGTGCCCCCTAGAGGGTAATTTTTACCTTGAGTCTAGGATTAACGGACCCAAGTTCTCGCACAGGTGAAAGAGAAGTGAATTCGTGTGCACCGTTCATTATTAAATTTAAATTTTTTACAATAAAATTTTTATAGTTTTAGAACAAAATGTCTTTAGTACTGATTCAAGTGAAGATGATAATCAAGAAATTGATGAACAAAAACAACAAGTAGAAGAACCAGAAATTATTGAAATTATGAGTTCTAGTGAAGAAGATAAGAATAATGAAGATTCTGATGATGTTTCAAGTGAAAATTCCTCACTTGATGTTGTTTATGAGAAAAATATTAATGATTCATCATCTGAAAATAATGAAAGTACTGAAAATTCTGCAATAACTAGTGATGATCATGATGATGCAGAGAATGAAGTAGAAGAAGAAGAAGGAGGAGGAAATAATGAAGGTGAAACTGTTTGTTTATTTACTCAAACTATTAGAGAAGAAGAAGAAGAAACGGAAGTCGCTTCTAAAAATCAAGATTCACCCAAAGAAGTAGATTACAAAAAGCGACAATCTTTCGGTTTGTTCCATGGCCCTATTGTTGAATTAGATGAAACAACAATTCGTGTAGAAGAGAAGATTGAAAAAGATGCCATTACTGAACAATTAAACGAAGAACAAGATTCTACGAAAAATGAAGAAGCTGAAAATGATGAAGAAATCCGTTCTGTTGATGCAACAACTCATCAACAAGACGAAACTGCAAAAAATTCTCCAACAAAACTCGATATTGGCGAATCAGTTGATGAAAATCTTCAAAAAGAAATAGAAGAAGAAGAAAAAGATGTTTCTAAGAAGCAGGGAGTTGCAGATGATCAAGGAATAGATGATAAAGGACGTCAATCATATGGTTTATTTCATGGTAATATCATTGAGACAACAATACCTGAAGAAAATGAGGAAACTGAAAAAGATTTTTCAACAACTCTTGATATTAGTAAAATAGAAAATAAATCAATTGACGATAATAAAGATATCGATTATAAACGAAGACAATCTTATGGTTTATTCCATGGTTCTATAATTGAATCAAATGAAATAATTAGTGAAGATAAAGATTGTTTAACAAAATTAGATATTAGTGTGATAGAGAATAAGGCGGTTGATGAAATTAAATATCAAATAATTGCTGAAATTGGTGAAAATGAAAATCCACCAATAAATGTAGAGAAAAACACAAACATAATCAAAACTGATATGATTGATCTACCATCAACTTCACAAATTAATCTTGAAAATACAGAAATGATTGATATGCCATCAATTTCAGGAATAACAAATCAAACATTGAATATAGGAAAACGGAAATTATTACGTCGTCGAGCGAATAGTGAAGATACAAAAGAATTAACATTAAGACGTTCAACACGACGTCGATCTGCATCATTTCATTCAGAAGGACATCAAGATTCATTTAATAATAGTGATTTAAATAATACATCGATATTATCAAAATCGTTACGATCAAGAACAATTACATTAAATGAATCTGGTGATAAATCAATTCGACGACAACGTAAAACTAGTATTGATAATGATGATACAATAAAACAACAGAAAAAATCTGTAAAACGACATGCACCTATAACACAATTACCGGAAATTATTGAAGAACATGATGATGATGATGATGAGAATCGTGCAAAACGTATTAAAGAAACATTAGAGAATTATTCGTTGAGTCGTAGAATAACAAGGAGACAAGCTACATTATTGCAAAGTATTGATCCGGTGGTTGTTCTTGATAAATTACCAACTGATGGTAATTTAGATTTCAATATTTATTATTAATGTTTTAATAATTTATTCTTTTTTTAATACAATTTAGAAAATTTAAAACAAATTGAAGGAGAACATGAATCATTGTTGGGTAGTACAAGTTCACAAATACAACCGAAACGTCGATTACGATCAAATTCGCAAAATTCTGCTACTTCCATTCAGTCTGACTCGAAAGTTTCATCAATTACAGGTTTTGATTTTATACAAATAACTATTTTCTTATTTATTAACAATAATAATAATAAAAATTATAGGGAGAAAGATTAGAAGTACTTCAACTGATGTGCCTTCCGATACTTCAGAGAAATCCGTAACTACTTCCAAACGGAATAAAAAAACTAAAGTAATAATTATTGTTGAAAATTATTAGAAAATTGTTGATTTGATTTATTGTTTTTAGTCTGAATCTAGTGATAATTCACCAGAAATAGAGAGAGTAACACGAACTAGAAGTAGAACAAATTCAGAATCATCAACTGCATCAAGTATTATTTTTATAAAATCTTTGTTTTTATTATCAAATACAATTTTTTTAAATATTTTAGATGTTTCTATTACATCAAGAACAAGAGGTAAGGCAAAATCGAGTAATTTGCCAAAGATCAAAGAAGAAGATAGTGAAGAAAAAACGGTACCGAGTAAGAGGGTAACTCGTAAAAAATCATCTCAGAAATAATCTGTTTCTCAATTTTTTAATTGTTTTTCTATTTGTTTAAATTCTATATAATTAAATAAACAATTCAAATCATCTTAAAAAATAGGTATAATTGGTAATTTACACCTGTAATTGCAAGTATTGTGGTGCAATTGGATTATGAATCAAACAATCGGTCTTACCGGTGTTTGTATTTCTATCGGTTTCAATTAAAATTAAAAGCAATACCGTGAATTTTCCTAAATCATCATAATTAATCGTGAAATTCTTAAAATAAATAATAAACATTTTTGCGATAAGACAAAATGATATCGATGTAAACTTGAGAAAGGCCAGTGCTCCGCTCAAAGCTCAACCGGAAATTTAAAACCGTCATTACTAAAACGTAAATAATCCAAGAATGCATTGTTTTTGTAACATAAATACACAACAATTATTCATCTTTTGTCTGTTTTGTCATGTAAAGTGAAGAGGGTGACAACTATTCACCTAAATACGCATTTACCCTGGAACGCACATATTTTTGTTATAAGTGACTGGCGCAGTAAGTTTAGCCCCACAGACATATATATGTTGTATATTTATATATTTCTGTAAATAAACAAAAATTGATTATATGAATCGTAAATTTTATGTGTTGTGTGTATATCGATAAATGTCCTTTCATTGTGAATTAATGTGTTGATAATTAAGAATAATAACAACAAACGCCTACACGATCTTTTCGTAATTTTTTGACGTCGACGTCGTCGAGGCGCCCATATACACACACAGATCGATCGTTTCCAGTGCGCCAAATCAACTTTCTCGGTTTTTTAACATCTAGTTTACAAGAGTAGTGCTCGTTAAAAGGAACATACAGCAAGATTTTACGGTGCAAAGATTTATTTATTTTTTTCTCGATAGGTCGCATGTTGATGGAGGCTGTATTTGCTGAAAGTAAGTCGAAAATTTGATTTAGAAACACCAAAATTCGTTCAACTCTATTTATTTATTATTATTATTATTATTTTTAATCATCTATACGTGACATTTTAACATTTTTCTTATCTTTTATCAACAATTAGTAATTATACAATTAAAATTATTATAATTAGGGATTTATTTTGAAATTTTAATAGTCAGAAAATCTAATTTCCAGTGTTGTTTAATAAATGTTGAGAGTTGCCGGTATAACAGCGGGATCCCGCCCATTTCGTGCCGTATCAGGAATTTTCTTTAACGGCCATAATATGTTCCCACGATAAAAGCCCAATTTTTCAATAATTTCCCTTCAGTATCGGATTATGTATCGGTTTTTCATGTCGTAATCCGGCTTAAACACTTCAAACTCAATATTATACCTTTATTGCTCTTATCTACTCGGAAATTTTAGAGTTTCCCGCAATTTTTTTCGGCATAGTTTTCATTTTACAAAAGAGGAACACTTGAGAGAAAACCCGGCAAGTTATAAATCAAATATACTGTTCCGGCCGTGTTCGAGAATAGGGGGTGAGACATGTTTACTTTTGAATGTCACGATTGTAATTTACGTGACACAATAATACAGTAATACAATTCGGAAATTGTCGAGTTTTCTCATTCAATCTTCTACAGAAAATTTCCCGTATTTTATTTTTTTTTACAACGTTTTATTATCCAACACATCTTTATTATTACCACACCCCCATTTTCCAGAGTTCATTTTAGATGCGACATTGTGATTACCTGCTACAATTGAAAAATGAGCAACCGTTCCAAAGAAAAAGTAACAGCAATGTTTCGCAAATTATTCAAATCAACACCAAAGGATGGCGAAAGTTCAAATAGTAATAGTAAAGCAACAACATCAAATGGTGGTAATAATAGTGGAAATGGTGGTAATAGTAATTCACCGGCACGTCGTCTTCTACGTGGTTGTCGTGATACAGTTTCACCAGCTGCAACACAACAAGCTAGTCCTGCATTTACAAAAAAATGTGTTAATAATAATAATAATAATAATAATAATAAAATGAAGAAATCGGATGAATTGCCACCATCAACGAAAACTGTACGTGCTAGACGATTGATGAAGGAATTTCGTGATTTACAAAAATTACAAAATTCAAAAACCGATCCTGTTTTTATTGTTGAATTAGTTGATGATAATTTATTTGAATGGCATGTTAAATTATACAAATTAGATCCAGAAAGTGATTTAGGTAATGATATGAAAGAACTAGGTATTAACTATATTCTATTGCATCTAATATTCCCTGAGAATTTCCCATTTGCACCACCATTTATGCGTGTTATATCGCCACGAATTGAGAAAGGTTTCGTTATGGAAGGTGGTGCTATTTGTATGGAATTATTAACACCACGCGGATGGGCCAGTGCTTATACAGTTGAAGCTGTAATTATGCAATTTGCGGCTAGTGTTGTCAAAGGTCAAGGTAGAATACAAAAGAAGAATAAAGGTCAGAAAGTGTTTAGTCGACGTACAGCTGAAGAGAGTTTCCGGTCTTTAGTGAAAACACATGATAAGTACGGATGGGTCACGCCAAGTCTTGCTGATGGTTAACATATAAGGACTAAAAACACTCAAATAAGATTCACATCAAAATCCGTTCCGTTGTTTTCTTTAATTACAAAACAAAAACTCATGTATTTATCTATAAATGTTGATACTAGAAAAACTACATAATTTATGATAAAATTCATGTTTTTTATTCCATAATTCTTGCTAAATGAGCAACCGAGCCAATGTTGTATATAGTTAAGTTTCAGTTCACTTAATTATTCTTTGAAATTCATGCCATTATTCCAAGCACGTTTCTACTGTAATGGACAATGTGTGATTCTGTTTCCAAAAAAAAAATTGTGATTCATTCCATTCCGGCTCATTGTTGATTCTGTTCCAGTTGTTTTTTCCTAATTAGTTTCTGTGCCTAGACAATTACACCGAATTACGGAGTAACAAAAGGCTAAATGTTCAAAGGTAATGCTCATTAAAGTTAATATTATATATTTTATACAAAATTTTAGTAAATTTAATAAGAAAAACCAACAAAAAAAAATGTCCAAATTAATAATAAAACCAGTATTTTTAGCTATTAGTCTCGTCATGTGTGATATGTTACTATATTATGGATGTGAATTTGATTTCGTTATTTTTGTAAATAATTTTGTCTTCCAAAATCTACATTTAATTTAATTGATTTCAGCGATAATTATTCTAATGATTGTTATTAAATAAATGTAAAATAAATGTTTGAAAAGTCTACGATGATTTGAATTTACCGCCTAGATTCACTACCAACATTAAATAATTACCCCGAAAAATTCTCAATAATCAATTTTGACAGTTGACAGTACAGTAAACTAATTTACCGGCTTGAAAATATTTCCCTGGAAGATTTAACAATAAAAAATCAACAATTTTCCAACAGATTTGAATCAAACAACATCATTATTTACTGAATAGAACCATTCCTAATTGATTAAAACCGTAATAATGTTGATTAAAGTTAAGGTAAATTTTGAGGTTATATACGTTTTTCCAAAAAATTCTTATAACAATAATTTCCAGACATTAACTGGCAAAGAAATCGAAATTGATATTGAACCAACTGATAAAGTTGAACGAATTAAAGAGAGAGTTGAAGAAAAAGAAGGTATACCACCACAACAACAAAGATTAATTTTTTCTGGAAAACAAATGTAAATCTAACAAAATTTAAACAAATATGTTTAGAAATATAATAAATTTTGTAATTGTAGGAATGATGAAAAGACTGCTCAAGATTATAAAGTGCAAGGTGGATCTGTGCTGCATTTAGTTTTAGCTTTACGTGGTGGAGAATATATATAATCTTAATTTATTTTTGTTTCTTTTTCCAAATATATCACCTTAATGTATTTTACAAGCTTATAATGTTAACGAAATTTAATTAATTGAACAATTAAAAGAATTCCGATTTCGATTATTATATTTGGTTATTTTTGCATGATAGAGTTGGCGCCCCTTTTTTACTGTTATAAAACAAATAGAATATTGCCGAAAGTAATGATTAAATACGAATTGATTTGAAATTAATAAAATGAATAAATCCACATTAGTCGAATTATTGATCGAATTAAACAATGGGGATCCTTGTGGTAAGAATATTCATTATTTGAAGTACCCCCAAATAACATAACCTCAAAATTATTTTATGCTTTTTAACAAAATTTCTATTATAGGTAATACTTAAAGTGGTTATATTAACTAAACAATAATTATTGTTCACAATCCAATTGTTTATACGTTATTGTTTAATTAATTTTACAAAATTTAAATTTTTGTTTATTGCAATACTAGCGCCATCTATTGGGATTATCAATTGATTATAAAATGTACCTAATGTCCCAATATGTGCGCCTTAAATCTTTTACTTTTTTATAGTTTGTACAAACGTTTTTTAGGGTATGGAGAGAGTTTTGACGATATTTTCAAGAATAACATAGACACTGTAATAGAGAAACTTTCATTAAATCCTGAAGAAATCCCGAAAATCCCCATACTTCGTTCGTATGCAGCTGAAAATACTTATGAATGGAAATATATTTGTTTGAATTTTTTTATATTAAATTCAATACATACGGAATTGAATAAAGCAAAAGATGTGATTTTAAGCGTACAGGAAACGAAACAAATCAAAGCCTGTATACGTAATTTATTAATAATCGGAATATTAAAAAATTACCAATCAAATCTACCACATTTCATACAAATCAACTATCACAATCCAAAAAATATAATTTATAATTATGAAATATTAAAAGCTACAATTAACGGTTTTATTGATTGTATAAATTTGTTAAATTTACGTTTATTGATTATACCAAATTGTTTACAAGGTATTCTAGTTGGTGTTCTACAATTAGGCTATGCACAATTGAAAAAACCATCTACAGCAATTAAAGAAGATCAATTTAATTTAACTGAAGAATTATATGAGAAATTTAAACAAGATCAACAATATTATCGTAATGTTTTAATAGATTTACGACAAACAATCCACTATTCGATTTTTATTGTTGAATTAATGCAATTATTCCGCAATAATACACCGAAATGGTTTAAAATAGCTATATCGAAATTTCTAACGAATACATTAAAAATGGATAATGGTATTGAACGTATAACAACATCATTGTTTGATTGTTACGATGATACAACAAAGAATTGGAAAATTTTGGAGATTTTAAGTAAATTAATTGTAGATTGTAGGAAATTTAGCGATTTCCAAACGAATATTTGTTCACAATTAGATAGGGCATTAGATAATAGTAAAGAATTGATGATTTTCGAACGTTTATATGTTCAATGTACAAAAACTTTATTCATTGTAGATGTAGATCTATGTAAAACTATATTTATATCCCGAATTCTGTTGAAATTCCATAATTTTATTGATAAAAATTACAAATTTTGTGATAATTCCGATTTAACTGCAGATATAAAACAAACTGTTCGTTTAATTTATAATACGTTTGTGGTAAATCCACCATGTTTGCCGGTTAATTTATTAAAATCGGTGATAAATGTGATTTTTCAATTTTGTATTTTAACAAATAATCAAACCGATTTTAAACAAATCAATAATGAATTGCGTGATTTGCTTTTAAAATTTGTTGAAAACGAACAAAATGATGATTTATTCGATAATTTCTTGTTTAATTTTCATATAAAAGATCTACCCCAGTTTCGTAACGATATTATTGTTGAAATCAATCAAAAAATTGTTGTTAAACATTGTGATTATCGTGTAATTTCGTCGTTTACAACAAATATTCAATATTTTTATAAATTATTAACAATTGAACAGAAAATCCGTCTATTCGGTTATTTGTTGCGTTGTTTAACAAATAAAGATAAATATTTTTTAAAACAACAACAACAAACAGTTGATGATTTGTTGAATATTGAAGAGAATCCAATAAATTCAACATTAGAGAATTTAATTGAAATACACAAATTATTATCACAATTATCCGATGATACGAATATACAAAAATCAATAAAACAAAAACCGGATGATATAATTCGTTATATTTTATTAACATTAAATGATAATAATTATGATAAAGATATAGATACGATTTTTATAATTATTATGATATTAGAGAATTTATTAGAGAATTCTTTAACGCAAAATAATTTAATTAAATATAAAATTTTATTAGAACCAATCAAACGGATTATTAATAAAACAACAAATAATGAATTACGGATTAGTTGTGAGAAGATTTGTAAAATTCTAATCGATGAAAAATTAAATTCACAAAATGTTATTAATAGACATGTTAATGATAATGATGATGATGAAAAAACGGAATTTGATAAAGCTTTAGAAGACATCTGTGATCCCCTATTACCTGTACGTGGGCATGCTTTAATGATTCTATCGAAATTGATTGAACAGAAAAATCAACAGGCGATGGAGAGGCAACAGTATTTGTTGAACTTGTTTCAGGTAATTATCGAAATTTGGCAACTTAGAATCAGGGCCCTGGTACAATTCTTCAACGGGCCCCAAAAAATAACAAATCCGGGCCCCGGTAATTTGTACAGGCTGTACTCCGCTATTGTCCAACCTGTCTATATTATATATACAGTGTTGGTTTTTCTAATGCAAATATTGCAAAATACCCATAATGTAGATGTAGATATAGATATAGTTCGATCTTTGTCTGATAAATGTGTCCACAGATGTTTCACCATCATCATGACAAAGATATGGAAGATGGTGTGGTGTTTAGAGAACGCGTTAGGGGTGGGTAGACTTTTTGGACCGTTTATTTCATTCTAACGTATGCGAAATCCTCGAGTGTAGGTGGTGGTGGTATTTTTTCCAATGTTCGCATTAGGAAAACCAGCACATAAATTATTTATTTTCAAAATACAAAATTTAACTCTTTTTGTATTAGTCAGTTGGACGAAATCTAGTGGATAGTCGTCTTATATAAGGATAACGTGGTTTAATACACACCACATTTAGATTTTATGTTTCAAATCCTATTATTTTAGCTACTTGCTATATATAGTTGGTTAATATGGTGTGTGTATGTATGTATGTATGTATGTATGTATAGGTGAATAATTACTTTGCACCCTCGTTTGAAATAATCAGATTAAGTTTTACAAATTGAATTTATCCATCTCCTGTTCCATCTGATATAAATCGAATAATTATCTTGTCGTTTGATAATTGTTACGCTTATTTTTAATGATAGCTGAAAGCCCGGTTCAGTTTTGCTTCCTTAAAATCGACCTTACCGCACAAATCCACCTTACCTTCCCTGTACATAAGGTTCATTTTAATAGATAACAATTTAAATACTTTTCTATGGTTATAACCTGCTAAACAGTGGCGATCCTAGATATTTGGCCTCCCATGTGCCACATCGAAATCGTCCACCCCCCGTTTAATAAAAGAGTTAAGTCGATGGAGCTTTTTTGGTGGTGCTGTGGTGCATGTGTCACAGCAAAGTCGGCCGTCTCCTTTAACTAAAAAGTTTAGTTGATGGAGCTGTTTTTTTTTAAAATTAACAAATTTACAGGCCATTGGTGGCTCTGTGCGATGCACCACTTGCACGGTAGATAGGATCGCCTCTTTGGCTAAATTGAAGAAAATATCTGTTATTTTTGTTTTGTTTTCTTATTTAAAACAGATGTCTTTGAAGCATGAAGATTCTTACATCTATCTGAATGCAGTGCAAGGTCTTGCAGCTTTAGCTGATATTTTCCCAGATAGAATTTTAGAAGTTTTATGTGAAGAATATTCAATGTTTAATAAAAAAACGAATAATGATGCATTAGAAACCCGAATGAAATTAGGTGAAGTATTGGTTCGTGTTATAAAATTACTTGGTAAGTTTTTTTTGAAATACAGATCCGTCGTTTCTTTCCAGTATTTTATTAGCTACCTTCTTGGTTTGATGATTAAAAACGAGAAATTACGTTTTTTTTTACAATTAGTAAAAAAATTCATAGATTGAAGAAACATCTGGCTACCGCCAGTGCCCGCATTAAAACACACTCTAATCCGCTTGGTTTGAAAATTGTGCTAACGTTTGCGGAGAGATGGCAGCACAATATATAATTCACTTTTCCTATTACTAGCGAACAAGCTTATAAGTTCATCGAGTCGTTGGTTTCGTTACTCTGGTCTCTCTTCTAAGCGAA
>JAZBGY010000204.1:0-49286 GCA_037414755.1 Lydus trimaculatus | reverse complement strand
GTCTATGAGACAATTTTTTGTATGCCCTGCGAAAGCGGGGCGCCTAAACCAATCAAAACAAAATTCTTCATTCGCTAGTTTCCCATTACTTTCAGTATTCATGCTGATGAATTTTATAAAATTGAGCCTACTTGTCATACTGTCGTTACTTTACATCTTCCATCAAACTTTTATAATTTCTTTGAAAAGAGAATTAAATTTGGCGAGTAGAACCCCTCGCAGGTTGACTGACACCGTTATGACCGGTCCACGCGCAACTGAAGCCTTGGTTGACAAATGAATTTTGATTTATTTAAAGAAAACGAAAAATCAGACAAACAGAAGGCAAGTGAGATTTTTTTTGTTAAGCTGTAAGTGTACATTTGCGAAAATCGGATATACGATGAAGAGAGTTGTTCGTTAGCTGAAACAATAAATCCGGTTAGAAAGAAGGTGTCTATTGTTAGATTTGTGTTGATGTTAATCTTATTTTAAGCCAATTCTAGACTACAAACTACTCACCAGCTTTGGCAAAAGCCGACCCTTTTTGCATATTTTTACAGAAACATGTAGTTACTATCGTGCCATGACAAAATTGTAATATCAATGGCAGTATTTCACCGTTTCCATCAAGCCCTTTGTCCATCATGAACTAAATAATTTTAATACCGTCAATACCGGTGTATAAGTTGAGCTTTTCAGACTTGTTAGAGATAAACTTATACGTCAGGTATAAAATGCTTATGTTCGTGTGCCTATAAAACTAAAGAAACTGGTATATTTTTAATGTCGACTTATATGACCAGTATTTACCGTACTTATTATAGTCAATCCCTCAAATCAGCGGACGTCATATACATATCATAGTAAGTGGATAATATGCATTTGAATAATCAACAAACAAACCTACAGGTGTTGGTTATCAGAAACTACTTTTCTTGACATTGATCTAATTATTCTATTGTTATCAGTTTTACAATCCAATTGCAAATAGTTATATGTGTGATAAAATGCGAGTTTAATGGAATGCTGTTTATTAAATTTTTCAAGTATCTCCACTTAAATTTTACTCTTAATTAAAATCCACACAGAATATAGAATAGAAATTTCAATTTTCAAGTGTTTTACTTGTAATTAGAAAATCATTCACAATTATCATCATTCACTAAGTACTAAATCCACCTATCTCTACAACACTTTAATTGTCTGATTTTACTGTGGTATTGTTGTTTGCATTATTTCACATTGTCGGAAGCTTCTACCTATTATAGTGTTTATCACTAAATGCAACTATTCGAGAATGAAAATATTGTTTTTGACAATTTTTACTACACGTATATAAATAGAAAATTTTATTTCGAAGAATACTCCAATTTAAAGGCGAAAAGGGTAGCGAAATTCAATCCGGAAAAAAGCAATATTCCACAAGCGACAACATATACTTATTTTTATTATTCATCCCTTTTTCCACCACCCTATGGTTCTATAAATTTTTATAAAAATTGTAAATTACCAATTTAATATTGTTGATACAGTTGGAATTTTTACGGTTTTATATTTTTCAAATTTATTATCATTACTTTTATTATCTGATTATTCTGATTGATGATGTTTGCATAATCGAAACCGGTCCACAGATCATAAATACAATCTTATACGAGTCAAAAACATTGTTTATAAATTGGCAAATATTTAAACAATCTCTTTTATTTTATTCTGTTATAAAATATGAAGGTTTAATGTTCAGACTGCTTATGAATTCCATAATCCGCTTATTAATCTACAAATTTAAATCATCTTTATATTTCGTTTTTTTGTTTTTTTAATTTCATTCAAACCAATAAACGTTCCGACCATTGATATTTAATTGGTAACAGTTGTGTAGTTTTCTTTTTTTTGGTTTAATTAAATTCCTTTTTAGAGAATTTTAATTATTCAATAATAGAATTTGATGAAATTTTAACCGAATTAATATTAATTTTATCAATTTGTTGTTGTTTTATTATTCTTCCGCTATTACAAAAATCAATTTGAAATCGATAAATTTTGACTGTCTAAATATTATTTAGTTTTCCTTCGCATCCTAATAGAGGTCCCTATCATCTACAAGTCGTTAGTACTTGTACATTTACCCTTTAGTATTTGTCGTACATGTGCTGAATGTCGTCACTCTGGTCTCCCTTCAATGCGAATAAATCTTTCGCCTTTTACTAAAGATTTCCGTGGAGTGGGACAATATAAATGAGTCTATTATAGAATTTTTGAAAACCCTGCACTGCAGGGTGCTAATGTAATTTAACAAAGTATTTCTAATATCATCTTTGGTGGTCCCTCCTTCATCAAAATGAACCTTATATCAGTACAATTTTCCAAATAGGTATTACATAGGGGTAAAACAAGCATTAACCAGTCTTATGTCTTTCCAATAAGCTGAAGTGAGATCGACAAAAACACTTATTTGTAAGCCATAAGATTCGTTAATGCTTGTTTTTCAGCAATGTACATATTTTGAAGATTTTTGCGGGATAAAAGCAAAGTGATTTGCTGCAAGGTCGACCTTAAGGCAAGGAAGCTGAACAACACTTGAATTGGTTTGATTGATTCTGTAAACCTCGTCTATTTTTGTTTGGCTGCCTTGTTCTCTTGTTTTTTATTTCTTTGAAATCCATAATACAGATTTCTCAATTGATAAAACTTTTATGATCTCATTATAATCCAATTATTTACAATAACCTGTTGTTTCATTTTCCTTCGATTTCTTACGAAGTCACTGAACTGGATGTATACAGACTTGGTGTTTCTAATACGAACATAGGAAAAAACACCATCACCACACGGTGGAATGAGCGGTTATACGTCTGGGAATTCCCGCTATTGACACCACCCACTCTTAGACATTTCTATAAATATCATACCCTCTACCATTTAAAAAATATCTTACTTGAATTTTTCGGTCTTTGTCATGATCATAGTAAATGTATCAAACAGAGATCGAACTACATCGACATTCTCGATCTTTTTATCTCATGCTAACTTATAGAGAACCTCTGAGAGTGGGTGGTGTGGGTCATTTTTTCCTATGTTCGTAATAGAAACGCCAGGTCTGTATAGCATCTTCTTTCTAATATTTGGAACAATAGTAGCGATTTTTCAATGTGATAATTTTTGAGAAATATAGAATCGCCTCTCATTAGCAGATAAACTGAATCATTTCGAAAAGTTTCTCATCCGCATCCTCTCATTAATTTAAAACTGAATTTCGTTTATTTTTTTTTACTTCGCCTCCCTAATTAAGCCAATTTCTTTTTAATTACTTCACAAATAACCGCTGGAGAGAGAACGAGAGAGAGAGAGAGAGAGAAACGTTACAAAATACTCGTTTATTTATACTCTCGTTTTTAAATTCAATAAAAACAAAAACTGGTATTCTTCAGTATACTGGAAAAACTCGATTAACTAATTATAGGGTTATTTTTGATTTAGGTGAGATGGCCCCAAAATACAAAGCTTTGTTACTTAATACATTTCTAATTGCTACAAAAGACGATGACCACCTGATACGTGCTTCCAGTCTTTCAAATCTTGGTGAAGTTTGTCGTGTTCTTGGCTACAAATTGGGAACTATCGTGACAGAGGTTGTTAATTTCGTCAAGACAAACAAACGAAAAATAATAAATTGTTTGGAAAAATACAGTCTCGTTTTTTTTTTTTTGTAGGTTTTAGTTTGTATACATGCAATAATAGCAACTGATAAAGCTGTAGAAGCCCGTCGTGCTGCCGTTACCGTTATCAGACAGTTGTTTGTTGGTCTTGAGAGTGAAATGATTGCTTTCCTCAAAGATGATATCTTACCGATTTACAGAACATTGAAAGAAATCTATTGTAATGATAAAGATGATGTGATGCGTTTACAGGCACAATTGGCTTTAGAAGAATTGAATGAAAATATTAAGAGTTTTGTATTCCCCAAACCGCAGTTTAATTTTGAAAAAAAAATTATTATGCTCAATTAAAATAAATTAGTAGATTTATTTTTTTTTTGGAATAAATATACATTTATGTGGAAGATTTTATAATAAATTACTACCATCCAATTGGATACTATACAGGGTGTTGTTATTTTATTTATTTAACAATTCTACACAACACCGCGTATATGAAATTAAATACCCAATTGTATCAAAAATCGAATCTAAATCTAAACTAAAATTATTAAAGAACAAAAAAAATCACAATTATTTTCAAGCATTTCTAGGATTATTATAATCCATTGTAGAAGAGCTGCTAGTCGATATTTCTGATGCTATAGAAACATCATCGAGTTCTTTTAGAATTCTTTTACTCACTAGTTTCAATGCAATAGCAATAACACCAATAACAACAGCTAACGATAACATTGTTATCACTAGAATTGGGACAATGTTGGTCCTTGAAGACATCCCAGCGATCTCATCGTTTTCTTTAACTGGAACAAGATCTAAGGTCAGTATACGTATCGATTGTTTCACTTTTTAAAAATTGAAACTGTTTTTGAGAAGACAAAAAAAATCTAATCGAACAGATTCATCTTGTTTTTCTTTAAACTTAATTTCACACAATGTGATTTTCTTCGATTACACATCACGCAAATTACCTGTACCGTTAAACCAGTTAGTATCTATCAGATGTTATTTAAACGGCTACGATTAGATTGAATCACAATAATCATTTTGAATCGAATACTTTTTAAGATTGGGATAAAATTTAAAAATAATATTAAAAGAAAATTACCTAAAGCTTCAGGTTTCTGTATTAATAATCGTCCAGATCGAAAATTTCGTCCTTGTCGAGCATTCAATGAGTTATCATCATCACTACTCAATGAAATCTGTGCTTGACCTTTGCCTAGATGTCGATTTGGTAAGTTAATACCAGCCCTTACAGTTAATGTTTCCGGTTGATAAGAACATAAAACAAGAAAACGTCTTGTACTGTGCGTTAGAATCGGTAAATTCTCTTGTACAAGAACAAAAGTAGCTACAGTAGTTTCATTCACTTGACTACCACATTCTGTATGATTTATACGTAATGTGTACGTGTCTCGTGGACTGGTTGGTTCACCATCAATAGCACAACGTTCCCCATCAGCAGCCTCGACGGCAATCCGCCCACCGAAATATGGACCGGTTGAGACTTCAATTTCACTGGCATGAGGGAGGCATTGGGTTGCACGAGCTGAAACTGAACCAAATTGTATACAATAAAACTGAAAAAAATGCCGGTAAGCGCTAAATAACATTACTTTAAGGAAATAATTTCTTGTTTTACTAACAAGTTAAAGTTGTAATTTACGGTAAGCTGTGTGTATGTGTGGTATAATTGTATTTTATTTAAACCACAATGGTCTAAATTGGAAGAAGAACAAAAACGGTAGCTTTTCCGCTATTTTCGGGTATTAATGTGAAATTGTCGTAAATTTTCATTGTTCATATGAACTGTTGTAGATATTTTTGATGACATTAATAAGGTGAACATTCTTTTTTAATTCTGTTGGAAAATTAAAACAATAATCTCGTGGGAATTTACGAAAAATTAAAAAGCAAATTGGAGAAACATATTCTTTATGAAATGCTATTAATAATTAAAATTGAAAAGTTGATGTAATTAAGGCGTAGTTCTCTCATTAGAGCACAGTTCCGGCTTAATGCTTTATTATACGCAAATAGTTATTTTCAAAATTAAAAATTAACATTTTTTCAATTCACACAATTACAATTCCATCTTTAGAACGAGTTAACTGTTGATCGATTCAACATTAACTGTGTTTCTGATCTAATCTTTCTATTTTGTTATTTATTTGTTAGTATCGAAATTGTTAATATCACAGTAGTACAATTTTTATTTGCTCTTATCAGTTTGTATCCTGTTGCCAATAGATAATAAATAGTTGAATACAGTTAATTATACGCCCTAATTAGCGTCTTGAAATGGCTGAACATGATTAATTGTAAGACAAACATTTTTTTTGCCGCAATTAAAATCAGGTTAATATGTTATCAACTAATTGATGTCGTATCTAATTTTAATTAAAAATAAAATAAATTCTTTGAAATAGAAAATATTGAATCCCGTTTCAATGGAAACAGTGAAAGGTAAAACGTAATTGTCATTGTGTCTACTGTTCCGGTTCGAATGGCAATGATTCATTATGTTGTGGTGGAATCACCAACATTATTAGAAAATCAGGAGAAATTTTACGATTTCGTCCTAGTTTTGAAGAAAAAAAACAACAACAACCTAATTTGTATTATTTTTGGCACAATACTTACATCCTTTTGTTGGTAGAACGATAATATTTTCATTTCTATCATCACCATCGGCACGCTCTTCACGTTCACCTAATTCCTTTTTAACATGACGCACTTCAAACGAATAAGTTGTCGCCATACGTAATCCTTTAATATCAGCAACATAAGCCAACGAATTATCGTCAAAATTATTATTATTATTATTATCATCCGTATCGTAAGTTGCTTGTAAACGACATCGTTGTGGACCCCATGTTTGTAATTCACAAAAACGTATTTGATAATGTAGATCTGGATTATTGTCACCTTCCCAATGTAAACGAACTTTACGATAATCTGGCTCACCCATCAGATTTCTGATACCTTGAAACAATAATAATAGCAAATTTTATATCTTTACTCGAATACAGATCCTCATCAGCATATTGTTTGGGTATTGAAGAAGGAATAAATTTGGATTTGTAGCTCAACAACTTTGATTGTGGAAATCATCGATCTGACTTTGATGTAATATTGTGTTATTTGCATGTCACATAAATTGTTGAGGTTGAAACTTCTAGGAAATTCCATTTTAAATAATTTCTACGAATTTTTCGACCACCATCTGAGCAGATGATTTAGTGGATCGTCTGAGAGAGGAAATGTAAATTTGTCAGAGATATCCTGATAAGGGTATAAATATTCATGAAAAACAAACGCGTATCTAAACTCCCTTAAGGGATAAGAAGATGTGGAAGGGATGTTTCTATAAAATAACGTATGTGATGAGTAACCGCACATTCTTGATCAGAAACTGTGACGTAACGTCAAATTACGGCCCGGAGGCAGGCAAAATTCGAATGCGGTGCACTATAGGGCTAGCAGGGTGGTGTCTATAGACAAACACGGTGGTTACTCCACTGATTAGAGAAAGATTTTTATAAATTCCGCTTGATAGTGACCAGGAATTTGTTCATCAATTAACAATTGTTGATAGAAAATAAATTATTTAACCACTAGATTATTGAAAAAGATTGTATAAATTGTTGTACATACAAAACTCAGTAACCAAGGCGGCTAGTAATAGCTAACTGTATCTAATGCTACTGTTGTACCGTTGTGAATAGTTGACGACGAAGCAACAGATAAACGTAGAAAAATGATCATATAGTGACAATGCTCGGTGTGGATGAGCCGTTAGAAATGAAGCTTGATAAGCGTTACATATTTCATTAAACAGAAAATTAGCTTGAGCTTTTTTCTTCCTGTAATATAACTATCCGATCAGTCAATACATTGTATTGATTCACAAAAACATTAGTTGGAATAACTGTACATAAAACAATTCAATAATTTAAGAGGAAAATTAGATGAGGTTGTTCGCTCTAGGACTAGGTCAGCTTATATTTTATGAACATACAAAAGCAATCACGATTTACTAAAATCGTACCAAGTTCCGGATTAATTCGAAAAATTCAACCGCAACGCTATTATCGTGCAGTTTTTTTTAATATAATAGAAAATGATGACAAGATAATTGAAAGAATTAAAAATATGAGAATTGTTCTAATGGAAACATGAAAATTTCTGGTGGATTTCGTGCAAGTCTGAAATGATCACCGAAGCAGAAAATTTCACTAAAAACTAGATTTTCTTTTTATTTAAAAAAAAATAATGTAACGTTGATGTAATCTTTTGTTCATAATTACAATATTACGTACACAAAAAATGGTTTTATTGATGAACAGAATAGTGTAATAACGAAAGTTTCTGTGTGTCTTTCACTTGAACAAAATTTATGGCAATGAAACGACTACAATAATATAAATCAAGAGGATTCTAACTGTGTTGACTTGGAGTTGATGGAAATTTTAATAAATTGATAAACAAACACAACATTTGGTTGTATAGAATTTGCAAACAATGAAAATTTCGAATATTTCCGGTGGATGTACCTTTAGTTTTCCTAATTTGGAAATTCACCATAATTTTACATTTTCAGAAATGAATTAATTACCAAGACTTTTGGCGAATTAATTATTCTTAGGTGGAATAAAACTCACCTGCAATATCCGCAAAAGTTGCACCAAATGCTGCTGTAATCAACAAACCAAACAACATTGCACTGCACTTTTAGTTTCTTTTTCAACAACAACAACAACAACAACAAAAAGAGATTGAATCGAAATGAATAAATAAATATTAAAATTTATTTGATTTTTAACAAAAACCGGCTAGTACCGCCATGTGTTTATTGTTGTTGATTTTAATTTATCACCGATCTATTATTGGTAAAATTCAGTTGTTTCACTTCTCTGTTGTGTACGAGACCGGTCTGTTGGTGTTTTGTTGCAAATCAACTATGTATATGTTGTTGTTATATGTATGTGTGCGTTGCCTGCCGGCTTTTGCTGCAGTTAAACATGAGACTGGCAGTTTTGTTTCGACGACGACGACGACGTCGCCAAAGGTGGGGTCACTGCCTCTTCCCCACAATATTTTCAAAACACCAGTTGTATGTCCAGGTATATCATTGGATAGTTCCACTCACATAACATGATGCAAAAAATAAAACTAAAACAATTTTTAGCAAAAAAATATCATGTGGGAATTGAGAGAGGATGATCCGTTAGAAATTTGTGTAATTTGATGTCAAGCACCCTTTGGACGATTATAATTATTTCTAAGCTTATAAGTAGCTAGAAAAGGTTTTGAACTCCTTTCTGGTTCAATTTCCGTGTTTTATGAAAGTAGGTTGTCCATTAATATCTATCGAAGGATTCAATCATTCCAATTTGAAAGATCAACTATCGTTAAAGATGAATGTAGAGTGAGTGTCATTTATTTTCTATGAGCTTCACCTTATTGATTTTGTAAACCAATTATGACCATATCAGGTAGCACTTATAAAACTGGGAGAATAATTGCATGAAAGGCACATCTTTTAATGCCTACTGCAGAATTTCTCTTACGATTAATCGAAGTCCATGTAAAGTAAATTAAATTTGATTTAAATAAATTTGAAACAATAGTTACTGATAGAATTCGGACAGAAACTCGAGTAGTCCCTTAATTTTTAAACAAGGAAACGATGTTCAAAAACAAGACTGTTATTTTCCAATAACATGTTGAAGTTTATTTTGGATCTTTCGACACACCTCTTAACAGATGCTTTACTATCATTTTGCGATCCTGTTGTTTTCTGTCTTATCGATTTTCCAGATTTGGCCATAAATCAGGGTTTCCATATCAAATTCTCTTCTCATCGGTTGTTTTTTAGCGACTCTATCAGTAATTAAGTTGTTTTGAATAAAGATTGAATTTATCATTTTTTAATAATGATAATTAGATTCCCACCGAGCGGTAATCATCATTTAGTTATAATTCAATTAAAATATTTATGTATTTTTTATTTCATTTTAGACAGGTTGGTTAATTTAATTAATACCTGTTGTCTTAAACGGTTGTAATAATAAAGAAAATAATAATGATAATAACGGTTTGTTATTTTAACAACATTCTTCTCTATATTAACTGTGTTTTAAATAAATTCCCATTTGAAATCAGAAGAATGCAAATCATTGTTAAGAAATTGGAAACAATTTAAGTGCAATTAAATTGTTCAATTATTACTCAATGAGGTTTTGTAAACAAATAAAATCTTAAACTCGGCCACATGAAGAGACCAATTAAGACCGTTCACTAAACAACAACAACAACAATATAAATAGCAATACAACGAACAACAACTCGGCCCCATTTGTTTGCAATTACCTCTACATGACACCAGCACGATATAGTAGGTGTTTTCAAGGATTCCTGCTATTTGTTAGCCGTTATACGATTAAGAAGTTGAATTAAACAACAACAACAACAACAAAAACTACAACTTTTTGTTTTAACTTCTTTGTTTTGATTTAATTTTTGTTGAACAGAGGAGAAAATCAAAATTATGACAACAGTTATGTACAAAATTATAAACAAACAAACAAAAAACAAAAAAAATAACCATGAATTCGGCGGCACTAAACGTGTCCCTAAGGTAATTAACGGTATTCAGAACAAGAGATTACCTTGATCCCTATCACTGCATGTCATCTTACATAATTGGAGATCAAGATTAAGGTAAATTCTTGTAAGGAAGATCGTAAATAAAGGCTAATTTGTGGCCGTCTTGATAAATATCACCTTACTGACAATTTTAATGAATTCCAAATGATTTTGTAATTAAAATTAAATGACTTTTGGGCTAGTTTGGTCCCATAGTCTTTGCAATTTTTGAAAAATAATAATAACAATCATAATTAAAAGCTTTCTAGTCGACTGAAGCTTAGATTTTTGGGTAAAAATTAGAGAAATTGGACGCAATTTTAAAGCCGGATCGTTTTAATTTCTTGTTTTTCTTTATTTTATTGTTAGTTATTTAGAGATTTTAATTATCGATTTGTTTTATTAAAATTTGTTGATTTAATTTTGATTTTTATTGTTTAATTTTAAAAATTATTTAATTTTTCTATCTATATATATGTAAGTCTTGTAGGGGGACATTTCACATCTAAGGAAAATCTCTAAATAACAATATTTTTTGATAAACATTATTTTAGCTACAACAGATATAGAGAAAGAGAGAAATTTTTATGATTAGTCTTATTTTGGTTTTGTTCATTCTATTATTTTTGATCACTCATATAGGTGACTGATGGTAAATCGCTGTAAACAGCACTTGGACCTTCATTACTACAAACAGAATCTTCGGGTGTACGGGATGGTTCAGCTTCCGTTATTTCTTCTTGTTGTCTTTGTGATCGATGTTTACCATGAAGATTCTGTTAATAACAGATGAATTCTTTAACACGTCACACAATAAATATCATTATTGGTTATATGGTGGAGTGATATTTATTGGCAGTCGTGCATTATAACGCCATTACAAAATATAAATGATGATGATGATGACAGCAATGATGATGATAATAATAACAAAAACGTGACTTACCTTTTCTCTACTTCCTTTTTTCTTTGCATGCAAAATTAATCATCAAATTAGGTTATTTCGTTAAATAATAATAATAGTAGTAGTAGTAATAATAATAAAATTATTGTGTGTATTGTTCTGTATTGGTTGATAAGTTTCATAGGTATTATGTAGATGTTCCTGTTGTTTTAAACTGAAAATACCTGTAAGCTGAAACGTCGATGTTGTGCTTTTCGGCCACCTCTACGTTTCGATATGTGTGGATTGTCGCGACAGATCGTTTTACTTTTAAATAATTCCAATTGTAAATAAAGTCGTTTTAATTCAGCTCGTATATCATCTGGACTCATATCGGCTAATGTTACTTCACCAACATCTACATCACTATTATTCCCAGTTAATGGACCATGTGCATTAACATCCTAATTGTATAACAAACACACAATAGGGTACATAATTATAATGTTTTCAATTTGATTTATTTTAAATTCAAACCTTGAATGCATCTACCGGTATCCGGCATGAATATTCTTGTGCTAATGATCGAACTTGTTTCTGTTGATACCAGAATTTCGGTACAAAAACCAATATCAATGTTAAACTTGTTGATAATTGTGTACGTAAACAATAAATAATTAAAACAAGATCTGGATGTAATTTTGGTAATAATAGAATTCTAGCAATATAAAATAAAGTACTGACTGCCAATTCTATACTGATCGCTGCACATAAAAAGTTCCGTTCCTGTAAAACAAAATCTGTGCATTATTTTTTAAATACACTTTGACGTGTATTTGTAGACGATGATGATGATGAATGATCGGCTATTCTTCAATTTATTGAAAACAAAAGAAATAGAAATTACCAGGGACAAAACAATGTGAAATTAGATCGTCAGACAGTTAAAGGTCGTGAATAGATGTGTTATTGTTCAAAATAAACCTGACCTCAACGATTGCTGTATAATTTAGAACAAAAAAAAAAAACTATATAGCAACGGTATATTCGAAATAATAACCATCTTCCATCATTTCTACCTCATAAATCTAGAAGATCAAATCTTTCCTTAAAAGACTTTGGAACGTTGTGAATGATACGAACAAAAAAACAACACATATTTTCCGTAGGTTCATTCACGCAACCACGAAATTTAAAGTAAATGAATCAGTCGTATTCTCTACACCGTCATCATCATTAACATAACAGGAATTCAGAATTGAAGCTTTCCGGACAGGCGTATTCGGAGTGTTGAAGTATTAGACACGAGTAGCTGGCGAGTAGAAGTTGCACGTTCAAATCCCGGCAGTTCAGTTTAATTTTTTAGTATGTTTGTACAAGAAAATTGTTAAACTAATACTGAAATGTTGTAGATGCGTAAAATCGGTCGCCTATATGATAAAAATAAAGCTTAATGATCCTATTCAGTTGTTTTTTTTTTCAACCTTGATTATCGTTTTGATGATACTTGGGTACATCTAATAATAGCCTACACTTATCGTACAACTTATTCAACAATTTCTTAACCGTTTATTGTTAGTTAGCCTTGTGAAACACTGAACTGCTTATTTTAGCCTATTAGTTCTGCCGTTCAATATGTAAACTGGTTGTTTGTTCATATTAATGCACGTATAATCTATTAATATTAATAGTTTGTCTTTATGGGTTTGTTTAAGATTAGTTGAAGCAGCAATTTGATTTAATTATAACGTGTTGATGAAATTATCTGTATAAGATTGATATGTTAAGATTTAGAATAGATTTTTCACAAGAACAACATTTATTCAGTTGAGAAATAATGGAATAGCGTAAATCGATGGTCAGTTGCAGTAGAAGGATCAAAAGGATAGCGTGGTGAATGTTATCAAAGAACAAAACCGACAATCGTATTGTTTTTTTGATGAATTAACTCTACAATAGTTCTGTTTGTTCATTGAAATAAAAACAACTAATTTACTTACGTGAAATTGTGTCCGAGCATTTCTACTAGCATAACTTAAATGTATACCAAATATTAATATAACAAGTTCACCAATTTCTGTCACATAATCCCACCAAAGCGGTTTACAATCTTGATAATGTAGTCCATCTTGTGTTATACCATTATAAAGTAAACTATAATTTTCTTGCATAAAATTTAATGTTATCGATGTATAAGCTGCCATATATGCCAATACTGACATTATCATTATCCATAGATATTTTAATAAATCGGTATCTTTAACGACCCAACGATGGGCCTTTCTTGTACGAAACTCAATTAAATGACGATAAAGTTTTAATATAATAGCACCATAACATATAATAAAACCAACTTCACGGGCCCACGGTTCAAATAAACATTGTATAATTGATGGTTCAAAAAAACGAATCACTACCTAAACATTAACGATCAAATTGAACAATAGACTTCGATAAAAACCCTTATCTCCATCTCTGGAGGAATTTTCAGATATATTTAGAGATGGAGATAGAGAGTTTGTGGGTGAATAGCAAAAAAATGGCGAGAAATCACTTACTGTGCTATAAAGGATAAAAATTCCCAATAGGATGGTCTCCAAAATCGTCCACATGCCCGATGCAATAGACTAAATCACAACAACAACAAAAAAACAACAATCACATAATTGTATTTTTTGGAATTTATTAAAATTTACTTTGGTTTTACGTTGTTTGAAAACAACAAATGCCAAAACGACCGTAATAAACATACAACCTAAATGTAGACTTAATATAACTGTTGTTAGATAAACATCACGTTTTGCCATACATATACCATTCTTCTCACATACATCACATTCTGTAGGGCATGGTAGACATCTGGAAAATAATTTTACACGAATTAATCGAGTTCGTAGAAGAATAAAACGATCCTGATCAAACTATAAAGAATTTCCATCGTTTTCTCTTATTTTATATTATAAAGTTTCATAATGTTGGAAGTCTAATTCACATTCACTTCGTTCATAATTTTGTTCTTCCACTTGAAGAAATTTCGAATAAAATGAATAAAAATGCAACGTGTTAACCATTTTTATTTCGATGGATAATCAAATTGTCCATCAACAGAATTCTTCAATCACTACGTGAGGATTTTCATAAAATCTCTTCTTGTTTGTATTATAATTGTGAAGAATTATTTGTCGGTAATAAATATTGATCTACTCTGTTGCAAGTTTCATAATTTAATAATTTTATGAAAATATAGACCGAGTGGAAATTTCAAATGACACACCTTCAGTTATCTTATAACAGAATCAATCACAAAGTTTGCCTTAGTTTCACTCTCAAACTACACAACAAGTTTGACAAAAGATCATCTGTTATCGATACAATCTTGAGTAAATTTGACCTACTAGTTCAAGTTACAAAGATATGTGCATTAAAACTGTACACACAAATAATAAAAACAAATTCTATATTACAAAACAAATGACACCCTTTGAAGGTCTTTGTTCTTACATTCTCTTGATAAGGCTTCAATCCCTTCATAGAATAAGTAAACGAAGAGAAACATTAAGAGACTCATGAATTTTAATATAAAATACAACACAAAAGTTCTAGGCGGATCGTTTCCGCAGAATGCGTAAACTTGATCTTTTGAATCATGTTTCATTACATCGTCACCCTCTTCTCTGTTAAAACCTCTTAATAGATTCGTTGTAGCTACGAGAGTCAGTATACTGATTGCTTTAAGTAGATTCAAAACGAAATTCGCATCTACAGACGTAAATTTTCGAAAAAATTTTCACATTATTTATTGTTTTTCCAGACAACTATGGTCTGTGTGAACATGACTTTAGAATCTCAATGTGATGGGTTTCAATGACATTAAATGTGCACGATATCGATTTAATTCCGTCCTTGATATCGTGTTATATCAAAGGGTTTACATTAGAATGGTACAGAACTCGATATTAAATTTTCAGTAAAAGGGTCAATTCTACAAGCTTTCATTTTGTCAGTAAATGTAAAAAGAAAATATGATAATTTTTTTAAAATTTTAAATCGTGTTGAATATTTCATACGAATAGTTAGATGTAATATCGTAATTCAACAAGTTAAATTAATGTCCTTTAACTTGTTGCTCCTTTTACAATGCACACAAATCACCCCCTACAAACGTCCCTGATAAATTGCATGTGTACAGTATTTTGTTAGCAAATTAACAGAACCCCAACGGCAATTCTTTAACTTTATTGAGTGAACAAAAAGTGAATGATCATACCCCTTCAACGGTATCAAGAATAACTCTAGTAGATAAAAAAGATGAGGCTTTTTATATTTCCAGCCACGTATTAACGTTCTTCAATATTTCCATGAGATATTACGCACGCACCCAGTATACATATCATCTCAAGCGTCAATGATGCATTCTCTCTACCATCAATGGTAGATTTTTATGAATTTCTAGTAAAACGGCATGAGAGAGCAGCGAAATTTGAATTTCATTGATGCTATTCTTTCTTTTTTTTTTGTTATATAAACATTATGATGAAATCGGTATTTTTATGGTAATCATTGTGATTTTTAAAGCTCGGTCACACATTGAGAAAATTGTTGTCGTTGGACTTTATGCGCAATTCTATAGGCACATAAATAAATTTAACGGTAATCCTGATCGTAATAATAGGGATTTTGTTATAATTTTTTGAGAATTCCGAACAGAAATGACATGATACTCACAATGGCGAATCGATAAGTCCATCTTCAATATGTTGACCAGAAATTCCTTTCCACGTAAAATTGGCTTGTGGATGATAGAAACCATTACGGCACATACATCGATAACCGTCTCGTTTATCGCCAGATTCAAATACCGGCACACACTATAACAAAAGAAAGAATTCGCAAAATATAATTCCAATTATAATTAAAATGCAATATGGGTGTGTAAGAAAAGAAACGTGAGTATTTTGTGCGTATTTGGAAGCTTTCCCCAAATATTAAACAATTTCCTTGAGAATTAAACTTGACATTAATTCAAATGCTGCAGCTTTGAAGTGTACTTTGTTTCGAGTTGTTTGTAGTGGTAATCCTTGCCTTTTAACATTCATTTATTCTTTTATAAAAGCTGTTAGATGGATGGACTTTAAATGTTAACAAGTCAAAGTAAATACGAATTTAATAACAGTTTGAAAAGACAAATATTATGGAAGACGAGAGTTTAAGATAATTTTTTTGTTTTTGATCTAATTCTCGTTTTAGTTTTAAGTAATTATTTGTCGATTATTCTTTAAACATTCAACTTGATTTTTAGATTTTTTTTGTCATCCGAAGTGTACATGTCGATCAATTCACTGACACCGTTTCAACTCGCTGCTAATGTTTGATCCGACCATCAAAAACGCATTAAAATATAATTTAGTTATTAGCGAGAATTCTATTAAAATATTATTAAATTCCAAACATTATAAAGATTAGTTTTTAATGAAATTATTTGTTAATTAATTAAAATTAACTTACAAAAGTAGTTTCATCGTCACATTGATGTTTCGTTTTGTAAATCTGCCTTAATCGATCATCACACTGATTCATTTCCATACGATAAAACCATACAATTGTGATGTTGTTATCTCGTCGTAAATACCCATGTATCCATTTATCACGGTATAATTTACAATCTTTGAAACTTGGCAGCCAACCATCGTCATCATTATTATTATTATTATTATCGTCAAGATCATCATTGCTTCTATCGAAGCTTTTCCAAAAACCTTCAATATCTTTTGTGTAATTTAAAAATAATTTCACCCCATAACCCGTATTTAAAGCCAATAATTTTTCGTTTGGATACAACAATGCAACACCAATAACATTTTCAGTTTGACGTAAAATTTCCAATGCACTTGTTGTTGTTGTGTTTGTTTTGTATTTTGTTAAAATTTGAAACGTTGCCGTTGTTGTCGTTGAAATATTGAAATTCGTACGTGGTATTGGTTTAGACAGGAAACGTATTCGACAATTTTCATCATTGTTGTTATTATTATTACTATTGTTGTTATTGCCGTTTACAGTTATCAAAAGTAGGAAAAGACCAATAGCTTCGATCATGCCGTCATTATATCGATGGGTACTTTACGTTTGTTGAAGAGAACCTGGAAAATTCTCCAAATTTAATTAAAACTGACAAAACAATTCAAACAATTATCGATAAGAAACTTTATAAAATTGAAGCGTAATAAAATCAGACTGTAGTGTAATTTTGGTGGATGCGCCGGGTGAAATTTGATTCTCATCAATTAATTTTATTGTCACTCATAATCAATAGATAACAAATTATAGGGGATGATTGTATCTAATGACACCTATAAAACTATAGCTTTTTTTCTATTCTGTTGGAAATATACATTTTTTTTTTGTGTGTGGGGGAGAAAATAGTTGAATTATTTGAAGCAAAAAATCCGATTTCGACAAAAAAATTTCCATCAGAATGAATCTTTCCAGTTCGTTATCAACTGGAATATTTCAAACTTTATGTAAGTGTGACAATACAAAACGATATTGTTCAACTTTGATCTTATTCTTTCACATTTACAACACTTTACAATTTAAGAATAAAACAGTTGATCTTTTCCATTTGATAGTCAATTTTCGAAATTTAACCGAATTTTAAAGACATAACAAAGTTTATGATCAATCTACTCTTGTAAAGAACATAAAATAATATTGTAAAAGTCCACGTACAACACTTATTTATTAAATGTAAGACAATGATAAATGGGTTTTGTGAGAATGCTATAAACGAAATTGAAATGTAAGTTCAACGTACCTGCTATTATTACGTTTATTTATAAAAAAAAAAATAACAATAAATGATAGTCGAAACAACACAATCAACTAAAATAGGTTAATTGATGAAATCGCATTTAATGCAACTACTAACGTTACTAAATTTGGTATACTTGAAGACAGATATGGTAGACAATGGCTAACGAATCAATTGACGACAAATTAGTTTTGAGTCAAACTAATAATTTTATTAATTCTATTAACACTCCACCACACTATATATACATTTTATGTGTAATCTAATGAATCCCATGTTAGATATTCTATTACGGTCAACTGAAACTTTGTAAAACTTCTCATATAAGCCGATCCATGACAAGAATACGAAATTGTAAATGTGCAAATAGCCCAAATTAACCTTGACATAATCGTACATTTTTCATTATAATTTCATTAAATAAATATTTACGATAATATTGTAGATTTTGTAAATAAAATCACCAATTTTATTGCGTCTTAAATATTGTTAAATCTGTTAGAATGTTTCAAAATATTTATCCAAGTTGTTCACTAAATCATTTCTAGAATTTGTAAAATTAATCAAGATTTGAAGTTTGTATGGTGATAATTTCAAGAAAATTACACCAAAAACGCATTAAGTATATAATTGTTTATAATTGAATGGATTTCTTCTATAAATCGACTGGATGAAATTAGAAATTTGTTGTGTCGAGATGATTACATTCATTGTAACAAGGAAATGGAATTTTCATTAAACTCAACTTGTGTGTGTGTGTGTGTGTGTGTATGTGTAAGTGTACATATATGTATAATTACCGTTCTAATTACCTGCAGATAATGCAGAAGCAACATGTATTAATAGTCGATTTACAAGTTGAAAATTTCTAGTTTTTTGCGCAATTGTTTTCCAAAGAAAAGTTTTCAATTAATCACTTTACCAGCTTTTTATTTTAGCATTAAATGACTATAAATCTTGATTATTTCACAATGAGCATGTAGATCCTTGTCAACGGATCAAAAAGTCGCTTTACCGTAGAAAAACGATTTTGCTTTCACCTGCTTTAGGAGCGATTAACGGTAAAATGTTAACAGCCCTGGCGGATCTTTTGCCATTTTGAAAAAACAGCTACCACCAGCGTACGGAAATCTACTTTTCCAAACAGTTGCGCATACTGCATTTTTTCATTCAATTGGAGGATAAACAAGATATTCCCAACTTAAATTGTCAGTTGCTTTCAATACGATTTTATACCGTATTCTACTCACAATCCAGGAGAAAGGTTCTCTTTTATTTATTGTAAAGGTTATAAACAATCTCTATTTTCAATACAATTCTACCGGTGCTCGTTTCTAAACAACTGTAGAAACATAAACAATTGTACAATGAATTTCATATGTTATATATAAAATGAAATGTAGCCAAACGAACCTTATGGAATGGTCCGAAAACAATACCATAAAACTTGGTTTTAATATCCAATACAATAATTTGTACAAGTGTATTTTAGATTTATAATCCGGTTATTGATGGCGAGTAAAAGATGATATTTTCAACAAATATTATTCTCTGATGACCTCCTACACCGTAAAATTAGATCGATACAACAAAACAAACAGAATTAAACAAATAAAACGTATATATCGGAGAGAAATCGAAGAAGTTGCTACTGTGCGACAGTTGTGTCTATTCTGATGTTTACATTAATATTCATTTAACAATCATTGAATAAATTTTATAAAAAAGCAACAATGAAATGGGAATCTTTTCAGAAAAATAATTAATGTCCCAGAACACTAACAGTCTAACGACCCGAATCTAACAATATTAATTTAAAGGTTCTTGTTATAGTCTATTGTAATTAATATCCGTTTTAATGAGTACTTAAATTGTTGTTATTGTCAGTGTCGCTATTATATAGATCGTAGTTCTTCTGACATTCATTTTCTTTGTAATGATCGTCTGTAATGACCAGTTTCATTTTTATTTCAAGGATCATCTAGGAGATTTATTAAAATCGATTTTCAAATAAAACCCTAGGAAAATTGTGATTCATGCATTTGCATCTTTTATAAGGACACAAATCGGATCTGTTTTCTATTATTTTCAGTTGTTTTCAGCTTCTTTCTGTTTTTTCTTAGCTATTTTTTTGTTTTATTATTGAACTATCGATTCTATTAAAGTCAGATTTCCTGTTTCAGTTTCAATTTCTGAAAATATAAGCACTTGAAACGTACACAACAAGATTTCGTTAAATAGGCAAATTGCCAGTACTATAGCTGCAGATATTGAAATAAAAACTTGTTACTTTTGATGATGTTGTCACAAATATACTGCCAAGATTTTTCAACAAAAACAGCGATTAGAAAAAAATTAAATCTGTAAATAGAGAAGATAGATACAAAAACAAACTACTGTTGTAAATCATAAATCTTGATTATCAACACTTAGAAACATCGATCATATTCTGTACTGAAATTCTCTTTTTTTTTTTGTTCAGTAAACAAGATCCTGTGTAATAATTTAACACTGATATTTTGACATTTATGTAGTGGAAAAACAACAAAATTACAAACAGTCTAATGATTAACGACAAAATACAAGATTGAAAAAAGATTTTGTTATATTCACTCTAAAATCAATATCTTCCTGGATGCCGTCTTTTCTGTTCATAAAAATAAAGCTTTCAAAAACAGACAGGTCCCTGTCATAGTTGTAAAATACTTTAAGAAACTTTTTGAGATAAACTTTCATTTATGTTGGAAATTCTTATAAGTATAGCTCCGGTATTATTAAAGACGTTTGACAGTAAATGTGAAGCAATGAAAGCAACAAGATGATAAAATTAGTTGCGTACTTTTAATGAAATCTAAAGGTAAACCATTCACGTCTTTACATAAAGGTGTTGAAAACACTCGAGCAACTTCTATATACTGTTTAATTACCAAAGTTCCTATATAGAAAAGATTCCAAAAATAATCTGTGTCAATGGGCGATCTACGCGTATAATATTGAAAGAAAACGATGAATAAAAAAGAAAAACACTTAGGCGTGATTAACGTTGAAAAGGGTGGCTCTATAGAACAGGCACTGGAGATCGATACAGCCTGCAAATACTGTACAAACCGGAGTTTGAATACGACAACAGAAAAACGATTGAAAATAATCCGATTGTAGACCACTACAAGTTAACATAAATTTACGTTATTTGTTATAAAAAATATAGAATTGTGTAGAACGAGTAGGAAGAGATAGTCTGTATATAATAAAATAAGCCACAGTCTAGGCCGCAAAAGTTACTCACACTCACACTTCTTATTATGAGCAACTCAAAAAATAACGAAAAAATCTGTGTTTTTGTGTTGAACGATTTAAAAATTTTTCTCTAAAATCTTTCCTTTGAATTTTCTTTGCTTATGAAACTACTAGAAACAATACGCTTTGTTTGTTTTAATTAAATGTTAATTTTCTATCCGCCTTAATTACTCTCTTTTAATAAACGAAATTCAACGAACAGTTAATTTTACGTAATAAAACAAAACATACAGCAGACAGTACAGCATCACCCCAAGAACTTCTGTTAAATAAAAACAATTTGATTAAGTGAAGATAACTGATGGTGAATGATTGGGAAAGTTAATCATGTTCTCGAATATATTGCCCTCGGTTTGATTAGGATTCACCAAAAAAAATTTAGGTAGAATACAAAAATTAATGATTGTTTGGCGATTGTTTAGGTTGCATTTGAAAATAATTTATGCAATTACTGGGGCACGTTCATTAAACATTGAATTATTGCAAACGAGAAAATGCAAATCATGCAGTTAAACAAGAAATTAATTTTCAATGATCCAAATAAGCGATTTGATTTATTACAAAAACACACACAATATTCTAATAATAAAGCAATTCAAAAAGAAGAAAAAATAGATTATTCTATATGTATATATGAAAAATAAGATAAATGCTACTAAAAACGTATAGTCTGTGATGTAGAATAAATCAAGAAATAAATAAATATTTATGGGATGCAATGAAGCCTCTTGAACATCACGGTTATTATTTGTTGTTTTGATGAATACTAAACATAGGATAGATCAGTCACACTGAAATCGGTTCCACAAGTTAGCATTATTGTAACTTGCCGCGGTAGTTAACGGCCATAATTGTGTGTTAATTAGAAGGTAGCCGTCATAGTTGTACGATAGTAATAAGAAGAATGAGCGATTACTTAAAAAGTGTAATAAAGCAGACTAAACCGTATACACGTAGAAACATTATTGCTTAACGTGCATACGTTACAAGTGATATTCACATTTTAATTAATTCTTCCCCACTATCTTATTTAAATCTGGATCTTTCGTATCTTTACTAATTAGGTTACAGAATCCCGGATATGATTTGTTAATTAAATACGATCTTATCTATAGAAACTTTTATTAAATAAACTTTGAAGTAGTAGTAGTATTAATTAGCCCACTATGGTCATGAAATTCAACCATTTCTGATAAAACTTTTTCAATAAAATGAAACGTCCATTTGTGATTCATTTCAACCTAACAACACCTTCACATAAATCTACACATTTAAAACTTTCCAAACAAAATGAATGGTAAAACAAAACAAAAAAATCGGTAGAATTGTTCAACGATTTCGTGAAAGTGTGTTGGTGGTGGTCTTTGCTTCTATATATCGATTAATGTTGGCAATCTATAAAAAGTATGAAAAGACAAAAAAACAATAGAGAAAAAAAGATGCCATATCGGGGGCGTAAGATGACGTCTTTGACCCGGAAAATATGTCTGAAATCTTTTTTTTTGTCACATACTTAAAAGACTATTTCGCAACATACACTTATGTTAATGACACTTACTTAATGACAACAATCTGATACGAAAGAAAAAGCGCATGTAACATACAGTAACTTTGATAAAAGAGCAAAAAAAAAGAAAAATCCTTTGTTATTTTAAAAAATCTACACCCTACAATATACCTACTTTCCAATCAATAATTACAACCTACTACAACCCCTATCAAATATTTACATGAAATCATCGATTTTAAAAATGTGGGGCAATTTCCTTACACACACCGCATTAGTCTTTTTGTTTAAGTCTCCATTTCATTTTGGGGGTGAAGACATACTTTCCGGTTCTGTCTCTCTTTATCTATGTCGCTTTTTTTGCTGTTTTATCTTTGACGTTTACTTGTTGGAAACCTGGAAAATCTGAACTAGCGATGGGAAAACACCAACTGTAGTCTACCATTTCGTTTTTTTAGATTTTAATAATATTCGAAATGAATAAATCTGAACGTTTTGTTTTTGTTTTCATTGATTTTCGATAGTGTTATTGTGTCGTAAAACAACTAAAAAGTCAAATATCTGGTGTGATTATTGCAATATTAGGAGAGAAATTGACATAAATCCGTCATAGTGGCAAATCTTCAAGGGATATAAAGAGAATTTCCAATATTTTTAGAGATTCTCCAGTATTAAAGTATGAGCGAGGAAAAAAACCCGATTGAAACCTAATAATAGACGCTGTATACCACTTGTTTTTGATATATGTAGGACTTACTTCAATATGTGTAATAAACAAGAAAGGATCGTCTTTGAATCGCGTGGAAGATTTTTCAATAAAACCTACCTCAAGGGAATTCGATGCAAAGCAAAAGGTCGAAGACGTATGCTACAGCAGTACAATCGACTTATAAATGTACAGATGAAACGAACAATAAAAGCAATGTTTACAAAAGGGTATATGTTTGTGAGAAGTTTCCAGGGAAAATCGGGTCCTTACAAAAAATAACTAACCCTTATTGTTGTTACTTTTAAAACAGATAGTAAAATCGTATCGATATAGCGAACAATTGTCCTAGTGTTGTTGTGAACAATACACTTTATGACATCCAATTTGGCTTTTTTTCCAATTATTTCGGAAATAACAAACATATGAATTGTTTTAATTACCTAAAGCGAACTATATACATTCAATAAGCAATTCGATCGTGTTGCTGTCGAAAACTTTTTAATTAAAACGAATGTTGTTCAAAACATTGTTCCAGTGTCAGTTTTCATCGAGCTTTGTTTTCTAGAAAATTGGATTGCAATATTTAGAAAAGAAGCCGCAAAATTATAAATTCAATAAATATGAAACTAATTGGTTTTTCGTTAACAAGCCCACATAAACCAAACAATTACATTTTGTATTTTATTATTTAAATAAATTGAATATTATCTTTATGTTTCTAATACAATTTTGTAAATATAACGAGTGACAAAACAGTTTCGACTGACTAAACACGAAAATCTGATTAATGAATATTAAAGGCAACAGTGTGGAAATATGGATGGGTGGACGCATATAAACTGGACATATTTTCAAAAATTGATAACACCATAAATATATGATGTCATTTGTATTTCGACAACAGCTAGCACAACAAATTTTTGTGAATACTTCAATAAACAATTGTCATTTATTGTTTTGGTGTTTTCATCCAAATATTGCGCTATATTTGTTGGTTTTATTACAAAAATTGCTCTTAACCGAATTATGATGATAATAGCCAAATGTTTGTAGTTTTATTTTGAAATTAGCTGGAGACAACATTAAAGATTCTCCAATTTTAATTATTTATTCAAACAATTGAAGCATTTATCATACAGCAAGATACTCACATAACGTTTTACAAATTAAGAAGACAGCAAGAAAAGATAGAATTTCCCGGTATACCACTCACATAACACTCTACCGAATCATGTAAAGATCGTTTTTTCGGTTTTTCTAGTATATGTTAAGTAAATAAAGATAGCATATCGAGAAAATAAGGAAAATACGAATAAACAGGACAAAATAGTCCGCACTTGATCTAGTTAGTTTTGTAAGTGGCTGACAAAACGGTGACGGTGACAAGTGTGCGGGATCATCCAGGAGAAACAGGACCCGGGGGTAGTACATCTATACAGCGCAGTTACAGGATCGACCTGAGGAGTTGCTATGGAAACCGGCGGGAAATTCTACACACAAAAACATCAATTAAATGGAAAACAGCCTCTCATAGAGACGATATCATAAACATTATGCCACAACAACAACAACAACAATACTAAAGGGTGGAAATGATGAAATTGAAGAGAATTGCTGTTAGGGTTGTTTTGTTCTATTCACTATTTTCAGAACAAATAATTGAAATGACAGGATAATAATTGGGAATATGTGACAGCATTTACTTTGATTTTATTTTATTTTTTTGAGATATTTTGCCATGATTAGAACTGTTGTCCGAGTGGTGATTACGGCTGACTTTTACAGGGTGATTGAGTTGTTGGAAAGTTTTTGATTGAAAATAGGAAAACAGGAAAATACCCACAGGGAATATCCAACTCTCATAGAGACGACTGAAACTAGGAAAAGTAAACCTGATGAAAGAGGAAATCTTGAATTAAAAAAAAAGGATAGCCTTCTGTGAATATGTTTAATAAATGAATTCCTCTATATAAAAACGTTTTTAATATTATTCAGAAAAAGACGATATCTTCAGAGAATGCGCCGACAAGTCGAAATTCATTTTTCCCTAATATAGCCCGCATAAATTGCGGACATTCAACTGAATAAGTTGCAGGTCGATTCACTGATACCCTCATAACAATTTCCCTTTGGTGGGCTTGCGGGAAAATGCCTGTCATTGATGTGCCTTTTGTAGTTTTACCATCTTCGATATTTTCATTATTACCAATACCAATAATCATATTAGCGATCTTTTGTTGTTCGGTAAACATTGAAATGATTCGTTTACCAATTTCCGATTCATTTTTATCAATAATTTCAATTTCTTTGCCTAAAATTAAATTACCGATTGAATTTGATAAATTCACATCGACACCACCGGATGGATTGAATTTATACATTAACGAATTTATTTCAGATACTTTCAATTCTAGTGCTGTCACCTCTTGGATAAAACTTTCAAAACGTCTTGGTTGGATTTTATGTTCTCTAGAAATCCTCTCGATTGTTTTTGTTAAATTCCGCAATCTATCGGCAACATCAGGAAATTCAATTGTAACTGTACGTAATTCATCAGCTAACCGATAAATTGTTACATGACACAATATTGGTATTAATAATTCACATATCTGCGATAAATTCCTTGAATCTAAATAATGTAAAACTTTTTCAGCTTCTCTTGTATCATCAAATAAACGTTTTTGTCGATGTGCCGGTACTGGTTTAGCTGATTGCCATGTTTGTACCCAAAAATTATCCTCAATCATCATTCGAGTACTTAGATGACCTTTCTTTTGACCCCATTCATCCAATTCTTGTTCATCACCATCATCATCATCTTCAATCCAATCTCTTGGTGAATACCAACGTATAAAATCTTCTAATATTGAACCAGGATTTGCTGCTTTAAATGATTCCATATCGGATAATAATGATGCACTCATCATTTTTGCCCTCAATTCAGAACCTTGTGCATCTGTACCTAATCTCAATAAAACATCTGTATCTTCTTCTAATTGATCTTCAGTTTTCGGTACTGGTTCTTGTGTTACAGGTATATATAATGGATCACCTGTTTTCAATAATTTCAAATTATTGAATTTACCTAAACGACCAACTGGTTGATTCCATAATGAATATGTTTTCGTTTTTCGATTATTTTCATTATCTTCACAATCGAAAAATTCTTCATCTGATGATGAACTTTCAGCTGATTCATATTTGGTTGATGTATTTTCACGTGATTGTTTTCGTTCAATACAACAATTCAACATTTGCAATTTCTGATGTAGTAGATTAGTTCGTAGGTCAGGATAGCCAGGTAATAATCTGGAATACAGAAAGAAAAAAAAAAGAGCAAAATAATACAGTAATTTTTCACAATTCAACGCTCTACTGATTCATAAGCTTAACTTGCTATACTAAGATGATACAGTTAGATTTTTGTTCTCTACAGATATATGTATAAGATTACATAGTAATTGTATAATGAGTGACTTAATTCTGTTGTGCTTTACCAAATCATAACAATTAATTGTTTATAACTGTAGATTTTCTGTAGTAGTAGTTGTTTTTTTTTTTGTTAATTTTTTATAATAAACGGAAACGTTTAAATTACTCCTACGAAATCATCCAAGAATAACCCAATATTTCAACTATTATTATTATTTAATATGTATATCGATAGAAAATATTGGAGCGGAGAATGTTATCAATCGCGACAAAACAGGTTGCAATCGTTCCCATTTACAATCAGCATCAGAAATTCTAAACTCGGAAAGTAAGTCGTGGCGAGTTCGAATCCCGGCAGTTGATTCGAACTTTTTCTAATACTTTAAAATAATGGCGAGAATAGTAAATCTTGTACCAAACGAAATACTGTAGACCCTCGACATTTATTTTCCTGTAGCTGCTGGTGCTGCAAAGAATCGACTATAAATAAGTTAATTCCTCAAATAATTAACAGACTCCTTGGGTGACTTCTAGATTGAACGGATATAGATGATTGTTATACCTAGAGAAAGCAATCTGTAAAAATGTAAAGTTGTTGATAAAAATCTAACAACTTGAATGCCTTTAGGCAACCGCCTAGAACTGCCTCGTAATAAAACCGGCCCTGTTTTGTTTTGGTTTTTTTTTTCCAAAGAGACTCTACAGTAGACTATACCGAAGAACAACTTGTATTTTTAGAAACTGAAGTAGTTTAGACTTTTCGTCACCGATTTTTAAAACAGAAACACAATGGATACTTTAGACCTCGTTAAAGAAATATTTAAATGAAAATCCAACAACGTTTATGTTCGACGCTATTCAAACTACAATTTTTTCTGTCTACGATTTATCCTTCAAACACGAAAACATAAAGCAACTTATATGGTTCTTAGAATATAGACGGAACTGGAGGATGGTAAAACACATAAATAATGTTTAATTATAGAAAAGTATCTATCCTTCTCTATTAAAGTCTTAATTTAAGGTTAAATTATTTAATTAAAATCATCATCATCATTATAGTCATCACGATCGTCTACTACGTCTAGTAATAGTTGCGCAGAGTCAACTTAAAGTTGGGCGCCACAAATTACTTTTAAACAACACACGTTTAATACCTGATTCTTGACTTAAGAACAGTCAAGTTAAAGAAGCCGTGGAGGTCGTTAGCTTTTTAGTGTGGATTTGTGTTTGTGTGGTATCTGTGCACGTTTGAGATTCTTGTGTTTTTATTTCTAGTGACCAATAAAACTAAATGGCGTAGGTGGTGGTTGGAATTTCAAAAAACCCAAAAAATTCTACAAGTAATTTTTCGAATTAGGTAATTTGATGAAACAATTATAGAGGAAAAAGACGACTTAATTAATCACACTAACCTGTTCTATATTATACTTTTAAATAACTGTTATCTTTTAATTGAAACTAATCCGGCAAAATTACAAAATTTTATCGTTGAAAACAACGAAAAAATCTCAATTACATCAATCTGTTTAATTATGCAAATTGGTAGCTACTTTGAAATAATAGAAAGTGATGAATATCTGAAAATAAAAAATAAAAAACATCTTCGTGGTGTACGACAAAGTTGTAATTTTTGAAATTACAGTAACAAGTAAAACTGTACAAACATTTCCACCGTAATTAGAACATAACTTTGAGAAACAAGGAGTATACAATTTGGTTAAGAAAATACTCAGTAATGATAGTAGAGAATCTCAATTAAGAAGACAACAACCAACTCTTGAGAAATGCTCAATCATTTTAGTGACTGATTGTAAAATAAGAGGAGTTTATGCACCAATTCGCTAAATAAATGAAAAAATTCGAGATCTAACCACAATAATATGAAATTAAATTTTATAAATAATATAGACGATAATTATCGATTATTATAATCAAGAGGAAGAATGATGTAATATCTATGACTGGTTAACCAATTTTTAATCGTTAAAAGATGTAAGCATCAAAATTGTGACATTATGATGAAAACGATTTAATATTTCTAGATCGAGGTGAGACACACACATGAAATATTCAAATGACACATACTGATATCTCTTTGAAATGCAAATCAAAAAATAACTGTTAAACTATTCGTTTAATAAATACAGTAAAAGATTTGTCTTATAACTATACAATTGATTGCGAATGAAGGTTGAATAATTCACGTTTTTCATTTTATTATTGTCTAATGATGAGAAAATTGAAATGAAGAAAGTCGCTGTGTATGTCATTTATTCATCCAAATGAAAATAAACAAAAATATAAACTAGTTTTACAAATTATTACAATTGTGTTCTACATGTCATCTGTCTGTACATTTCATGTGTAAATTCTTGTTAAGAAACTCGACCACGTGCCATCAAACGTGAACTTTTTCCTATATAAAGTCACCAAGGAATCTAACAGTTCTTTAGAACTATGACAACCAAAACGGGATAAATGGGGAGAGGTCAGGTCTTGTAACAAATATTTGCAAATTGTGTCCGGTGTGATTTAACAACGTAGCGAAATCGACCGGAAATTGGCCCTTTTCGTAATACAACACAAACGAATCCATATCTGTATACAATTTGTGAGAACTAGTAACACATTTCATTATATTTTACAAAAATTTATGTTAATCAACATTTTAGAACAAAGCTGAGAATTGTCGACAATTAATATTTTTTTGTGTATAACAAGTTTTACGTAATCGAAAGAATCCAAACAGATGACAGACAATTCAAATTAAATATTTAAATGTCTGGAACAAATACTATATCCATATGGTTATAACGGACTACAATTGGTTATAATAAATTTTTAATCAATTATACGAACGGTTACCGTTACGGTATAAAAGTATTGGTAGAACAAGGAATCCGTTACAAGAAAAATCCAACAGGATTTTGTGTAAATATTAATATTTCTACAATCAAGATAATAACAAAACTTTGTTGTTTTTCGATTATTTTCTCCAAATAGAAAGAAAACAATTAATAAAAAAGCCATTGATGGTGTTTGTTGATTATAAAAACTTATAAGAAACAAGCTCTAAGCATCACAGTTCGGCAGTTTGAAATCCGTTAAGGTCAATGAACATTAAAAACCTGCATCATATTTCTTATTTATATAAACAGTATTTTTGGCCTATTTTATAATTGAAACCAAGAAAAAAAAAATCAAAAAGTGTTTGAAATTTAATGATAATTAAACGATTTGCATCCTTGCCCCCCGATAACACACTTTTCTCCATCAAACCCATAACGATATTAATTATTTCACGGTCGTTTAGATTCAAATTTAATCAATTTTATAGAAATTCAGAAGAAATATGGTTGCATCAAAATCCGTTCTAATTCTCTTTTAATTTTTATTAAAAAAAAAAAAACAAAACAACAACAAGGATGTATTTGATAAATTTACAACAAGAGAAAGTTTCATTATTTTCAAATTATTGCAATTAATGAAAATTGTAAAATGTTGTTAATTATCCCGATCACGTATATATCCATCAATTTCCGGTTAAAATAATTGAAAAATAAACAAAAATATCGATAGATTATTATTCTATAAAAATCTTGATCTCAATCCGGATCAAAATCGACACCAACAAACAAATAAATTTTCTCGTATATTGTTTGTTTAATAACAAAAGGGTTGTAAAAAACGTAATCTACATGCATTCTTGTTTAAATTAAGGTGAGGCTAACTGCTCCAATGATTGATGGTTATGGAATTATTGTAACGTGACGAAGAATTAACATTCACCCATTATTTTATTTTTTTGTTTAAAAAAAAATTAACAATTTAATCGTTACTGTTAACACGATCTCTAATATATAAATTATCAAAATATTTGTTAAAAATATTGCTATTTTATGCACATTTAAAAGAACATTATTACAAGGTAATCCACCTGAACAAAGTAGGAGGAGACAATTTTTTAATTTCCCATACCTGTTATTTCACGCCAAACACACGACTTGATACCTTGACCTCTTCGAGAAAATTAACTCACGTTTTTTTCTCTTTCATCTATTTCTAAACATATTCTATATATTTTTTTTTTCAATAAAATTTAATAATCATTAGGAATTAAAAGTAAAAATTTTGTAACAAAAGGCACGCCCCAAAAATGATGGGAAATCCAACAAGTTGAATTTGTAAAAGTATGCCATTCAATTATACAATACTGAAAATATTTTATAAATAATCAAAACAAATCATCAACTATGATAATTAAAACAACGTGACAAGGTTTCTCTCTGTGTTAAACTACACTCCTTTTACTTGTTCACAGCTAAATAATATTCGCTTTCTAACAATTGCATCGATTTTTAGTAAATAATAATAATTATGAAATTTTTTTTGTTATCTACAGGTAACGGATTGGTCTTCACCGACAGCCTCAAGCGTAAAAAAATTGTTAACAATCAAAATATGGCAAGTCAATCAACAATAACAACATGAATACAGAAATTATCTACATGTTGTTGTAAAGGTATACCTATTATTATTTAACAAAAAACGGTATATTGACGAAAATTCCCAAGATCTAAATTAGAGTCTAGATAAGAATTAGTGCAGAAATATTTATCACTTTATTGGTGTTGTAAAAATTTTTTTTGTTTTCTTAGTTAGTCTTTGTTTTATCGTAATTTTTCACATGATATTACGTAAATCATCACTAAACAAATCTACAAGAAGAACATCTGAAAAATTCTAATATTACACAAGACACGTGAAAGTAGTTAATGATAATTGTAACAGATTTAAACGATGTCGTTGGATTGTTGCGATCTTTATCAAATTGTAAGAAAATATGGGAATTGTTACAACATTTCCGTTTAGTTATCGGTATTCTCTAACATAATCTCCATCTTGATCTGTATGTTTGTATTACATTCTCATATCTTCGAGTGATGACAAAATCTCTCTTCCATGACACCCTTGTTGTGCTACAGTTTAAAAACAACTAGATTCTTGTGCATATCTGAAACGAAGCCCACAAAAATGCTCTACTTTCCACCTAAGAAACATCCTAGAAAATTTGTACACTAAAAGTGTCGTCTACCACATCCTCATCCGATGAAGATGCCGTTGCGGAGAATACCAATGAGAAGGTTAATCATACAAAACATGTAGTAGAATGCATAAAAATAAATTCCAATTATCGAAAAAGGCCTTGTACATTCACTATTTTTATTATTATTATTATTCTTATAGAAAGAATTTCTTGTGCATCTTTATAATATTTCGCAACAATCACACCCATGACGGATCTTCTTTTATTTAAAATAACAACAACATGACTTTAGGTCAATGAATGTCACTGACATTACTGTAGGTGATTTTCGATAAATCTCAATACACCAACACACCTTTTTTTTTGATAAAAACAATTTATTGAAGAGAAAATCTACCTGTAGAGAGACAGAAAGAAATGGATGAAAAATGAGTATGGAAAAACCGGAAATTCTAGCGTTTCTAATAATCGTGTACGGTTTAAATAAAAAAAAAAAATATAATTAACTATCATCTAATAAGTAAATTAAGAAATAAAGTCACGCATATAAACCGTTAACATTAATACGAGTCCTGTTTTTCTAATTACATAATTTTTTTCCAAATTTGATAAATTCCAGATCATGAAGAAACGATTCATTCTAGCCACATTTGTGGCATTCTTTACAATAATAACAGCCCAATGTCCATGGCAAAGAGAATTAATCGATTTACAATCATCATGTTTATGTTCATATAATTTAGGACATGAATTATCTGTACAATGTGATATGGTTGATTGGACAATATTGATAACAGCCTTACAAAAATATACAAAAAATATAATAATTGATTTACTTTATATTAATAATTCAACAATAACAACATTAACAACAGATACATTTATTGATTTGAAAATACAAAATATTCAATTATCTGGTTGTAAAATAAATAAAATCTCATCGGATGCATTTAATGGACAAGAAGATTATTTGAAAAATTTAAATTTACAAGATAATGATTTAAATGAAATACCAATTGATAGTTTACGTAAATTACATAAATTATCATTATTGGATTTATCAAATAATCGTATTAATATTGTACCGGATGGTGCATTTGAAACATTAACAAAATTAGCAACATTGAAATTATCTGATAATAATGTAACACTACAATCGTATGCTTTACGTGGTTTAGAAAATTGTTTGAAAAATTTAAATTTAAAAGGTACACGACAAAAAGACGTACCTGAAGCTGTAAATGGTATGAGAACATTAGCATTTCTAGATTTATCACAGAATAGTTTACGTGAATTACCTGGTAAAACTGGATTGAAATCATTTATTGGTTTAGATTCATTGACAGCATTGAATTTAGAAAGGAATTTAATACAAACATTAGAAAAAGATGCTTTTAAAGGTGTTGAAAAAACACTAAGCAGTTTGAGTTTATTAAATAATCTTCTACCAGATTTTCCAACAGAAGCATTACAAATTTTAACTGAATTACGTGTACTTGATATCGGTTTCAATTTATTAACAGAATTACCAAATGACGCATTCAAAGGTAATCCATCAATAACATTATTGGCACTTGATGGTAATCCTTTATCAACAATACCATATTCAGCATTATCGCATTTAAACAATACGTTAAGAGGTTTGAGTTTGGGTGGACGTTTTTTACATTGTGATTGTCGTCTAATATGGGTAATTAATTGGATACGTAATGGTGATTTACAAGTAACTAGTCGTGAACGTAATCCGCAATTTTGCGGTAGCCCACCACGATTTCGTGATCGTGGTTTCTACAGTATTCAACCGGAAGAATTGAATTGCAATAAAAAAGATGATGGTATTGGTGTTGCAACTGTTGTAAGTGCCGATTTAGATGATATTTCGTTAATTGAACCACCAATAAAACCGACAACAACAACAACAACAACTACATCAAAACCACCGACAATAGTTGTAACAACAACAACAACAACAACAAGTAGTACAACGAAAATTGCAAATATTTCAACTGTAACGACACCATCATCAACAACAACAACAACGATAACAACACCGACAACGACGAAGATGACAAAACCACCAACCACAACAACAATTAAACCAAAAATACGACCAGCAACGCCAGTTTGGAAAACTGAACGGCCACCTTTAATCATGAATAGTTATCCATCAAGATCAAGTGTTGAAGAATCGAATGAAGTTATTGTAAAGAATGCATTCAGACAGGATAATTCAGTAATAATACAATGGGGCTCGGATACCGCAAATATTTTAGGTTTTCGTGTTGTTTATCGTTTATTCGGTGATAAAAGTTTCAAACAAGGACCACCATTAGAAGCTAGCGAAAGAGAGTTTAAAATTAAAAATGTGCCATCACAAGTAAGTCTACAAATATCTAATTTTATTATACAAAAATGATTGTAATTCTGTTGAATTTCAGGAATGTATTATTGTTTGTGTTGTATCACTTGAAGAGATTAATGTAACACCAGAAACAGTACCATATTCACAATGTCGTGAAGTACGTACAGTAACAACGGCTACATCAAATATGGATAAAATTACAATAGCAGCTAGTGCAGCAATTTGTGGTACAATTGTTATAGCTGTTATAATATTTGTTGCAGCATCACGTCGACGTACAAGAAAATTACATGAATTACATCAACAACAAAAAATGATGAAGAATGGTATACCAATCAATGGATTACCAGTTAATTGTTGTACAGGTTTAGGACCAACTGCTAGTCCAGGTGGTCCATTATCATCATTAGCTACATTACATGCTTTTAACAACAATAAAGTAATATTTTCTATCTTGTAATCATAATTATAGAAATGATTAATGATTTGTCTTTTCTTATGTTCAAAAAAACAAAAAATGAAGGACTGGGATCAAGTATCCGCTTATAGTACACATAGTCAACGACCAAGAATTTATACAACAGACCAACTACCATCATTAGTACCAGACGATATACGATCACATTTTAGTACCAAAGCTGGTAAATCGAGATCGATAGCTGATGGACAATCACAGCATAGTTTTTCAAATCATTCCGGACGGTATCTTAATGCCTTCCCCAGCAATCTTATGACATCACGACAAGGTAAAACGAAACTTTGCAAATACAGTAAACCCTCTTTTTTGGACGTTAAATATGACCAAAGCTAAAACTAGCTGTAGGCGGAGTAGGCACCTGCATAGGGGCGCCAAATTATACAGGATCTAGGCACATAGGAAAAAGCATCTGCACCACCTACTCTCATATGTTGCACATGAGTTAAAACGAGATAAAAAGAAATTGGACAGCCAGAAATCTAGCAAATAATTTGAGGATTTTTCACTAAAGTCTGTGGCACATTTTCAGACAACAAAGATCGAAATCCATAAGATAATACAATTTCCAAAACATTTACTATCCAACTAGAGATAGGTGGAGGTCAACATCCGGTTGCCCAGTTTTCCTTTATCTCGTTCTAACTCATGTGAAAGATTGAGGGTGGGTGGTGGCGATGCTTTCTTTTATGTGCCTAGATCCGTGATGTAACCTGTATATTATACTAATTTTAATTTTTTATAAGTTTGTTGATTTTTGAAGGGGCGCTAATATCACGATTTCCCCTTGTTTCGGCCCTGACTATGACCCCGATGAACGAAGAATTTAGAGTACAATGAGTAAGAATTCTTCGTTTACAAATGACGGAACTGCAAATTAACTGAAACAATATATTTATTGACATACAAAAGAAAGGGCTCTGATAGTAGTCGAGTCGGTCCTGAAGGTTGTCCAATTTTAATAAAGCAAACCTCGATTCTCTATCATTACCTTTGAACAATAGATAGACGACCTTGTTATGCAACATTACCGGATTTCCCCAAATTAACAACAACAAAAAAACAATTTTAAAATAATTTCAAAATTTTTGTTTAATTAAAGAAATCAATGAAATGGATGACGTAATTCCTTGAAGGTGGTCATGTTGAAGAGGGTTTCCTGTGTAAACTATCACTTTTTCCCCTTCAACAACCACCAGCTAAAAATCTACATATCTATTTCAGATTTACGGCAATCACGACAATCATTAGCAATGCAATCAGAACGAATGTCAACCCGTGGTGGACCACCTACTAGTCATCATCATGCATCAGCAGCAACAGCAGCAGCACCACTACCATTACCACCCCAAACGGCACATTCAATAACATCATCACGTCGTTCACGTCCACGTTCCCGTTCACGTGATCATAATCGTCCTGGTAGTCGATATAGTATAGCCGGTTCAACACATACATTGAACAATTATTGTGACAATTCGGATAATTGGACTGATCATGATATGGATATTTATATGGCAAGAAATCCAACAACAAGAAACGGTCTAGTACCATTGTAATTTTGCTCAATAACAACAACAAAATCAATATACGCACGCACATATACGCACAAAATTACGTTAAAATTCAGACTTTTATAATTTAATTGAAATTCTAATTAGCACTGTATTTATTTTAATGTTTTTTTTTTTTATAAAAATTATAAAAACGATGTAAATATAATTCTTTTATATTGACGACTATAAATAAAAACTTACCCAGGAATTGGGATGCACTTCTCCCAACGATAGCGCATTTCTTGCACAAATTCGTACCATAAATGTGCAAAAGCACGTATACCACCTAACGATTGTAGACAATGTGATAGAACAATAGCTAATCGCCAAATTAAACAATCCGATTGGCAAGTTTTAAAACCACGACATTCATAAACGATTTTAAATCCATCATTATCGTGATGATTATTTGTATCAGATTGATTCTTATCATCTTTATATAGGTGTTGTGAATCATCTTGAGCATCCGGAAATAAGAAATACAACATTGCAACAAGTATATCATCATTAAGTGGTGCATGACCACGTCGATTTTTACTAATTGAATTCCTAGCAGCTTTTGTTATTAATGTGGAAATTGTTGGTACTTTTGGTTCAGTTAATAAATCTAATGGATTATTTGTATCGATTGACACATTAATAAAATCACCCAATATATCTTGAATTGTTCCTGTATTGTTTAATAAATGTAGAAATTCTGTTAAACATTCCCCCAATAAACAAATTGGTTGTTCAGTTGTTGTAATTAGTATTGACCATTTCGTTGCATCTAATGGATTAAAATATGTATAACTTTCACAATCACGTACAGAACGATGATTTAAATGTGACCATGTTGTTTTCAATATAAATTGATTGATTGGATCAACAGTTACACCAAATGGTAATTGTAATAATTGTGTTGTATCGAAATGTTCATCATCAGAATTTAAATATTGTTGTTTCCATATAAAATTACCAAAATCTGTTAATAAATATGTTGATTGTAATGAAACTAATATTGTTGACATCATTGTTGGTGATACAATTTTCGATTTGAATAATTCTAATAAACCGGATAGATATTGACATAAACGTGGACCTGTACGTAAATGTATCATTTCCAAATTTGTACGTATCGATTCATTTTGATAAACACCTAAATAACAATGTTGCCATTTCTCACGTATCTGTACAAATACAGGTATTTCACATTTTAAATTACCAACAATTATATAAATTGAACTTAATAAAAGTTTTATACGAGTCTCTGTTGTGATACCAACATTACCACTAGGACTTAAAACAAGAAATTCATCAATACCATACCAATCTGAAAGGCAAGAATGTTCGTTTTGTTCATTTGGATCGAATAATTTGAAATCATGATAATTATCGAATGGATTCTTATTAATTGTTGCTTCAATATTCTGTTGTTGTTGTTGTTGTTGTTTTCTATATAATAATAATGTGAATTCAAAATCGATAAATGTTATAGTTTCGGTTTTAATTTGCCATATCATATCAGATGCTTCAATATGGTCATCTTTTTGATCGTCAATCTTCCATTGTGTGATGATTTCCTCTAATTGTGCAATAAATATCTCCCATTCTGAGGCTGTGGTGAAATCTTGATGATAGAATTCGGTTTCATCGATTTCTTCGTTCATTTTCTGCAGAAAAATGTCACAAAAGTCGAACAAAAATTGTAAACATAACCAACAATCCTTAACTGTCAAGTTGACATTTCTGTCAATACAACTTGCAGCCATCTATTGGCGATTATGCAAAGCTACATAATTAGCGGTAAATTTGAATAATCAGTCTTTGTGTAGTTCAAAACATCAAGTTATTTAAACAAATTAAACAACGTTTTTGCTGATTTTGATAAAATATACAGATAAAATATAGTAGTGGAGGACATTAGGTATCAGTTACAAAGTGATTTATACGATATTCTAACAATTATTTGTTTAATAAAATAAATTTTTGTTATTTTCATTACAATAAGTCTTGACTTTCATGATTCCGCTACACTGTGCATCATTTTACAGGTAAAAGACAATCATTCTAAGATAATTCATATCAGGTCATCTTTTTGGGAAACTTAATTCGTCTACCCTTTGGTTTCTTCCTTAGTTAATTATCTATCTCCCCAGGTAGATATAAACTTTCAACTAATGATAAGATTCTTTAATTTTCTATTGAGATTCTCTAACAATAAGTAAGTGTTAGATCACGTTATTATAAACAATGTGTAAGAAACTGTCAGTATTGCTGAGGTGCTAATGGCTCTGATCATATTTTTATTGTGTGGCTCCATTACAACAATAATTACCACCATCACACAGCTAGAAGTGTCAGTTTGATGCTGTCAAAGAACTGCAACTGCGAGTCTTATAATATTAAGGCAGTGCCAATGCCAGCAAGGTGTCATCTATCTTTTATCCACCAAGATTACGAATATCTGATGCTCTTTTGGCATGAAATACACATGATTACAATATAATAGTCACTAAATAATTTCAAAGAGATACCCGTCAGTGACGATATGTTTTTATAATTTTCAATATCCATGAATGTGCAGAGAATGAAAGTGGCGCGGGTAAAATGGTTACCATCGCCGTTTACCCTTAAAACTGTTCTGAGTGACTACCATACCAAGAAATCTAGGGAAAGTAGCACGAAGTTCAGTATTAATCGGTGGTAGAGACGTCCGAAAGGGCTCTTGACCTGTGACTCTTCTGGAGACAAGGGAAACCGAGCCAAAAAGAGTACTATACGGCATGGGAATTATGCTCAGTCAATCCGCGTTGGCTACCCGTTCGTTCTAGACGACCAAGGTATACGGTTGCCATCACCGTATATCAGTAAAAACTGTTCTAAGCATCTCTGATTCCAGGTTCTCTGGTAAAAGGTACGGATGGTAGCAGAGTTCTCGATCTGTCACCTGACTAGGGCCGCGAGAAACCTTGCCAATACGGGTACAATTGAAGCGGGGTAACCCTACAAAGTTGGAACTGGGAATAGTGGTTACCATCGCTGTTATCCCATAAAACTGTGTATAACCACCGATACCGGTCTACTGGAAAAAGGTACGTTATGCTCAGTAATGATGATGGTAGCAATGTCTCGAGAGAGACCACGAACTGCTGTCACTCTTCTAGGAGTAAGGGGAGCCTTACCAATAAAAGGACCATGGTACTGGGAAAAAATACCGGAGATAGGCATAGAAATGATTTTTTGCTGTGTCGTTCATTGCAGATCTTTCTATTAAATAATATTTTTCAAAGGTACATAATTCGGCGTCCTGCTGGAAACTGTACTTGTGGCCCATAGCACATCAGTTGATTGCTTACCACCAAAAACTGCTCTTTCTTTCCAATTTCTTTACTGGCGTTCGTATACTGATAAGGGAAAGTGTTAGCCATTTTCGGCTTACAATTAGCTCTGTACAAACTGGTTGTATGATGTACATCTTATGTGACAGGTTATAAACAATAAAAGTCACGCAAATTCCAATAATTGTTTAATAAACTAACGCAATATAAGTTAATAAACTGTAAAGTTGAAATAGATGCATTCATATAGAGTACCTACGTATACCTATTGAGCTATCTAGATATACAGCATGTTTCATTTAAGAGTTCAGTTAGAATTCACTGGAAAGATTTATAACTATTTAAATGGCTCATAATCCATTGGAAGAAACCTAAAATTGCAAATGAAAATGACAATGGAAACCATCCAGCTTTAATCCAAGCCCAAAAACTAAACCTAAAATCACAATTATTCTAAACAATACATTTTTATTACAAAATTGTCAAAATTACTGAAATGGATCATCAGATTCATATAATGGTGTTTTAGTTTTCAATAATCCTGAACTAATTATCTTTACTTCTTGTAATGGATGATCATCCGTATCAGTTTTTAAATGTTCAATTCTATGAACAATATCCTGTCCTTTCATTACTTTACCGAAAGCTGTATGGACACCATCTAACCAGGGTGCTTGCATTGTTAGAATGAAGAATTGACAACCATTCGTATTTCGTCCTAAAATGAACTTTAAATAATCAATCAATTAGATGGATAATAATTAAAATATTGACCTCCATTTGCCATACTGACAATACCAGGTGTGCTGTGTTTTATAATAAAATTCTCATCAGGAAAATATTTACCGTAAATACTAATCGAACCAGAACCATTATTATTGATAATATCACCACCTTGATTTTTACTTTATTGATTATTTGTATGAAATTTCTTGAAATAAAACAATCTTACCTTGAATCATGAATCTTTCAATAACACGATGGAAAACTGTACCTTCATAAGTTTTACCATTAATACCACTGGCTGCAATTTGTTTAAAATTTGCAACAGTTTTCGGTACAACTTCACCAAATAATCCAATTACAATTCTACCCAAATATCCACCATCAACCGATATATCGAAATATACACGATCTGTTACTTTGTATGTTTCACACTAGAATTGCAATTGATTAATTCATGATTTTTTTCTTATCAGATAAGATACAAACAAAGCTTGATTTTATTAGGAATAGAATTAAGAGGAATTTCTTCATTGTTGTTGTGTGTTTTTCAAAGAACTCTAATGTGACAGCTGGTGGAATAATCGAAGTTCTAGATTTACTTAATTTAATTAACAAGAGGGATTTGCGTGTTGTTCCATAAGTTGCATCATTCTATACAGGTGGTCATTAATTCAGTTCGTTCCAATAATACCAGGTGATCTTATTGGAGTAGTTTTGTTTTAATCATCATAAATCGATTAATTTATATGTCGTTCCAAAACATAAGTATACCGACAGCAGTTGTCGTGCATAATACATAATGTAAAGTCAAAATATTTGCAGATTTCAATCAAATTTAATTTGATGTTTTTGGTGGTCTTTCGAATGAATTAAAAATACGGAAAAATATGTGATAAATATTTATATTTTATATAATTAAACAGAGTTTAACTGGCTTGTACGAGTTTATAAATACAGACAAAGTTTAATAGCGGCACCAGTTAAAAATATTTGTACATTCATCCTCAAATAAAAACATTTCAAATTTACTTACATTTATACCGGTATTGTTTTTTTTTGTCTATTTCTTTTTTTCATTTATTTATTTATAAATCTCATATGTTTACAAACAATATCTATTCAATTTTTAGATACGTATTGTTGTCACTCTGTTATTAAATAATTAAATAAAGGATGATGATGATGATGATGATGATGATCTGATTGTGAGTGTAGAAAGGGATGATCTCACATAAATTAAAAATTAAGTATTTCTCCTCTCTTTTTTTGTTTTGTTTTATGTGTAAAGCATTACATCAATTCATGTTTTGTCTTCTTAATGATAATTAATATGAAACAGTCTCATTATACAGTGTGTGATATAGTTATTATTATATATTTACATAAAATGCCACATGACCTGCTAAGCAGGATTTTCAAAAAGAAACTTATGGACAACACCAAACATACGGTACAGTGATCCTCAAAATGCATTTACGTTACTATTTTTTCTTTTTATGTCTCTTTTAATTTCATTATTATTATTATTGTTATTATATTAATTTATTTACAAATGTCAGTGTGGATAAATTTTGGACATATTCCAAAATTTATTCAACACCTAATTCTTTAATAATAATTATAACACAGCAAAAAGAACGATATACGATTTTTTTTTTTTAAATCTTATACAAGTCATATACACTTAGCTATTATAATACAGGCTCTAATAATTGAAAATAATTCTAGGAAAAACACAGCAGTATTATCGGCTGTCCATTGCAGCTTGCTGATGTGTGTGTATCACAGTATGCATTGCCCCGATCCGATTGTTTTCAATCTTTTAAAGACTAGTTGAAGAATAAATTAATTATAGGAACACGGCAGCCGTTTTCTTTCTTTATCTTTATTTATTTATTTTTATTTTTTTGTCTAAGAAGTTTTCTTCTAAGCAGCTAAACCTTCCCTATTAGCTGGCAGCAAATCTTCTCTAGGTGGAGCTTCCGGTGCTGATTTCCGTTCGAAATGTAGATCCCATAAACTACGTGGGGTTTCAGGAACATCACGACTAGACGGCCTCTCTGGTCTTTCAGGTGAACTACCACTTTGTGATCGTAGCGATTCTGGTGGTGGATAACCGAATCCTAACAGACCACTATATTTACTACCCGTTATCCCGTTCTGGCTAGTTTGCACCACAGACATTTCATTCAACTATAAATTTAGAAAAAAATTGTTTTTTTTTTGTTTTCTTTAAGAAATTGTTGTAAATTTGGCTACCTTTTGTTGCATGCCATTAAGGAAGGGAGCCGGTAGGTATGGATAAAAGAGGTCGGGCCTCCGTTGCAGAAATTCTGAATCCTTGGGCGTCATGGGAATGGGTGGCAGATCTAGTGACATGCGACGACCGCGTCGAGATGCCCCGTTGCTCCACATGTGCGTGCCCATATGCACCTAAAAAGAGAATTATACCATCCTCAAACACCAACAAATCACACAATTCAGAAACAACTGACTATCAAGAAAAGCAAAATCCATTTTTCTCTCCATTTAGAAGAAAAAAATGAATTGAACTCTCTTGACATGTATGTTTAGTATGAAAGTGTAGAGAGATTGTACATAAATGGCCTACATCCATCCAGATTAGCCTAGCAGAGCATTAATGAAGCGGCACAAGCGCTGTTTTTTCTCTTTTATTATTTCTTTGTAATCTATCTTACCTTTAAATTTCCTTTGGTGGTGAACGCCTTCTGGCACACGGTGCATCTGAACGGCTTATCGCCCGTGTGCGTACGCATGTGTATCTGCAAGGCCGAGCTGGACGAGAAGTTCTTATTGCATACGTGGCACAAGTGTTTACTGGCCTGTAAGCCTGCAAACACACACACAACACACATGAGCCCACAACCAGCTAGTTAGTGCAAGCGATGACAACAAGGTTAATCGCTTAACATTATCAACTGTTTTTTTTTTTTTAAATTTGTTTAATAATATTTACATATAAAGTTCCCTTGAAACCCATTCTGAAGAGTATATTTTAGTAAAGAAAAATTACTTACTCGGAGGACGTTTAGGTAGCGGCAATTCTGTTTCAGTAGGCTCCCTTTTAGCAGCTTGTTCTTTATTTGAATCAGCAGGTGGAGGTTGTTGCTGTTGCTGTTGTTGTTGCTGATGTTGTGATTGTTGCTGCTGATGTGGTGATTGTTGTTGCTGATGTTGTTGCTGATGTTGTGGCTGTTGTTGCGTCTGCTGCTGCTGCTGCTGTTGGTGTTCATTTTCATTTTGATTTTGTATAATATCTCTATGTGGTGGTGGCGGTGGAGGTGGTGGTGGAGGCGGAGGTTGTTGAGAAGTTTCATCACTACTCACAATTGGTGGTTGTTTATTCTCAAACATATGTTGAGGCATATCCCGAATTTTGTGCGTCAGCATGTGTTGTTTCATGTTACCCTGGAACAGAAATCGATCTTCGTCAAGAGTAGTTGTTAATGATAGTGAAAACAAGGGATTCTTACAGGTAGATGCATCCAGTTTGAGGCGTATCCAGGTGTCATCGGTAAAGGAAATACCGATGGTATTGAATTATTACTATCATTGTTATTACAGCTAGCTTGTGGAACAAGCTGTCTTTTCCATGCCCTCCATGGCTTGACTTCATCCTGGATACGCCTTTGTCTGCATGCACATTCGCCCTGTAAACATATTTCTATAAAGTTCAACATATCTGAACTCTCTATTTGCATTTCTTAATATAAAAGTTTTGGGCATTTCAAGCTGTCCATCAATCAGGTGAGTAACGAATTATTTATTGACATATCTCGAGTGTCGCGATGTTTATCATTTTAAAATGGAGAGACGGATATAAAAGTGAGATTCTTAATCAAAAATAGACCACTTAGACGTTCGACATAACTTATAACTGGCTTTAAGCCAACAGTTAATTCGAGTTGTCGCCAACTCTATTGTGTATCCGAAAATAGTTCAAGCTTTTATTTCTCAATTCAATTCTATATTTCAACAAAGCATTGTAACTTACCTTCGTTGAGAAGCCCCTATCACAAACAGTACATTTGAATGGTCGTTCTTTCGTATGACTCCTATAATGAATTTCTAAAGCTGAATTACAAGCAAATGTTTTGAAACACAAGTTACAGGTGGTGTTGCCACGACCTAAATTAAAAGTTTCACTTTAGTCAAGTACAAGAGAGCAATATAAAAATTATTACCAGGAGGGCCAACAGCTAGACGTAAAGGACTAAATGCTGTTGATGTTAAAACAGATGATGTCAATGATGATAATGCTGATGACATTAAAGGGGTTGCTGCCCCCTGACCTGGAGGTAATAAACCAAATGTCGAAAATAATGACGGCGGTGGTCCTGGACTTGGACCTAGACTTGTAATCAACGGCTGATTTGTACGTGGCGTTAAATCCAAAGCACCTAATGAATTGCACTCAGAAGGAGTAGGGCTACCAGCTTGCGTTGATGAGGGCGGACGTGGAATCTAAAAATAACAACAATTAACACCTATAATTTATAAAACAAACAAACAAAATTTCACCTGGACGGGTGTTGTGGAATTATGGTTGGGCGAAGAACGAATATCTGAACTTCCCGGACTGGTAATTCCAGATTGGCAAGGTGATTTTTCTCCATTTTGCACTGGAGATGTGGATGGTGCGTTTCTGGACGAACATAAATCTTCTGCTGAACAATTTAATTGTGATGCTATACTAGGCGGTACACTTTGCATTTCTGAAGGTGATGACGAAAATGGTGGCATATTTTGATTATCCGAATTACTAACATCATCATCGTCATCATCATCTTCATCTATCGAATCATCTTTATCGAATTTATCAAATTTTATATTCAACGGAAGACCAGTAGGTCCTAATGGTGATAATCCGGGCACGTGGAAACCTGGTCCAAGGAATGGATGAATGGAATTTGGTAATGATGGGAAACCACCAGGTGATGGGAAATCTTTAATTTCAGCAGCCTGAATTTGTTCTGGTGTTAAATCCGTCGGCTCACCAGTGTGTAGTCGAATATGTTGCTGAAGAACAAGGGCATTTGTAAACTTTTTATGACAAACTGGACATTGATGTAGCACTCGCATTGGTGGTTTTGCCCGATGAACACCCATATGTGTCTTTAAATTACCTTTAGTTGTGAATGCGCGACCACAGATTTTACATTTGAAAGGCCGTTCGCCTGTATGAGTTCGATAATGCATTTGCAATGCGCTTTTACACGACAACACCCTATGACATATCACACACTGATTCGGATCAGATAGTTTATGTTCGATATTGTCAACCAGCTGTTGTAACTTGCTAGTTTCCGACGTTTTTGTCACTTCTATTAAACTTTCCCAGGAATTATCGTTGCTACCAGGTCTTGGTAACAAATTCGAATAAATGGCTGGATCTTTTGCAATATCAACAATTGGAGTTGATGGGAATGGACCTAAACTACCTGATGATGTACTGCTTGGAGGTGAACTGACTTGCCCAAAGGAAAAATTTGCTGGTAACCGCTGACCAGTAGAAATACTTAACGGCACATTAATTGAATTACTTTTATTTGACAAATTCTCAGGCTCGTCTTGCATTTGTTCAGACTGATCACCATTAGGACTCTGTCTTAACATATCTTCATTACTATATTTACTATCAATACTGCATTCATCATACGGAATCGGAGATGAATATCGTTCGGTTTCTTGTTCGCCTTCATCATCATTCGGTTCTTGTTTTGGTGTTAATTGAGGAACATTCGTACTAGATCGCATATCTTCGTTAAAATCCTTTTTTGGATTTTCTTCAGGAACTTCTTGTTTATACTGGGATGGTTCTTGAACTGGCGTAGGAGATCTAGGCGGTTTACTTAAATTTTCTGGTACTTCTTGTTCTTCTCTTTTCATAAACATCGATTGTGGTGGAAAAAGTCTTTGATTAGATTCTTGTAATCTATGCGGTGACGGTTGCAGTCGTGTATTAATTAACTCAGGCGGGGGTGGAGGTGGTGGTATTGGTCCATGTGGTCGATATAACGGCAGATTAGTTGGGGGAAATGGTGGACCACTGGGGAAACCTAAATGGGGTGGATGAGGAGGTCCGCCAGGCGACAATGCCGGCTGTTGACCTAATTGTGCCAACAATGGTGGATGATATTTATCCAAATGTTCAGGAACTGGATTTGGATTCATTTTGATATGAGGAAATTTTGCACTATGTCTTTGAAAATGTACTTTAAGATTGCCTTTAGTCGTAAATCGACTACCACAAACATTGCACTTATATGGGCGTTCGCCCGTATGAGATCGGATATGTATTTGAAGAGCTGAATCTGAACCAAACACTTTACCACAGTATCGACAACGATGCTTGAAGAATGGTTCATTTCGACCTTTAGAATCATAAGGAGACACACTACCTTTGCTTTTTCTAAATGCCAATTCGTCAGCTAAATTCGTAGCTAATAAACCTTGACTGGCATTATCCAAAACTTCTTGTGCTCTTTTTTGTAACATTTCTAAAGTATTTGGTTCGTCTAAAGACGGTGGTTCATTATTATGCGTAATAATCGTTGAAGCAAATGACGATGAGATAGAACAGTGTTGAGAAGAGATCGAATTTGCCATCGTAATTGGTACTGATTGTGTGACATCACCAATAACTGGAGTTTCAGATTCTTGATTTGGTTGGATTGACGGTTGTGTTATAGTAGTAGTAGTGGTACTAGTGTCATTACTGCAACTACTAACTGGTGGCGGAGGTGGCGGTGGTGGTGGTGGCGGTGGTAGTATTGTTACTGGTGTATTTTCTCTTGATAATGGTAGATTTTGTGGTGGAGGTGACGCCTCCGTTGGAGCACATTCACCATCATTTTCTGATGGCGGTGGTGATACAGGACTATCATCAACTTTAGAACGATCAATTTGTAATTGTTGTTGCAATTGATTTATTAATTGTAATTGAAGCACTTGTTGATGTTGTAATGTAAAAAGTGTTGATTGTAGAACAGCTAATTCTTGTATTGCAGCTTCATTATCTGGATTATTTGCCATTGCTGTAGCAGCAAATTGGGCTACAGCCACTTTAGTATTTTGAAGTGCTTCTAATGTGACATGACCTGTTGCAGAAGGTATAGGAAATGGGAAAGCCAATCGTGGATTATCATCTGGTGAATTTTCATCAATACTATTATTATTAGCAGCATCTTGTCGATGCCTTTGCATTCTTTCCAAACGTTTACCACCAGTTTCATCATCATCATCATCCTCCTCATCTTCTTCCGATACGACCATATCTTCAGGATCTGAATGAGCAGGATCATCATGTTTGATTGCCTTCTTTTCACATTCAGCTTTGTGTGTTAAATATTCTTGTACGTCAGTGAACTGTTCTTGACAACGCTGGCACATGAGTACTTCCGGAAGAACGTTTCGGTCGAGAGGATTTCCATCTGGAATTAAATCAAAATTTAATTAGTTGATTGTCTTCATGTCGGACATTGAAAGATTTATGTTGAATGTTACAACACATTGCTGAATAATTTTATAAATCATATGAAAATGAGGGCGTGATTCCGACATGAGCTGTTATACGTCGAGATATTATTAAATGAGATATTAAAATGGTGGGGATGATATGAAGGGGAAAGATGGAGCAGGCGCGAGAGATGATAAAGTGGTTAGTCAGGAACCAGCCAGAATCCCAGTTATGACAGCTGGGCGGTGTCTACTATTCATAAATATAACGCACTTGTTGCACATACATAATCCCCGCCCATTATAGTTTATATACCCGCCCAGATTCCATATCCATAACGCCAGATACGGTATGAACAGGGTCTTATACGTATGTATGTATGTTTGTGTATGTATATACATAACATTACTTGCAACATTAAAAGAGAACCTTCATCCTCTCTTGTCTTTCGTTTTTATGTCGACAATATGTCGCGATTCAAGTCCGAACACTGAGGAATCCTGAAGGAATTCATTTGAAATAAACACGATTTGACGGTTGAATACGTTATAAGAGATGTGGTTCCCGGTTTGGTATCCGGCGGCACCGTCTCTTCTTAGTATTGATTGCTTATACCTATAAAACTTATTGCTATTACGCTGAAAATACCAATTGCAAATCTAAAAGAATTCAGTATTTAAGGACGACAAAACGATAATTAAATTTTATTTTTACCACAACAAAGACAAACTTACATAATTAAATCCCACAAGGTAGGTACTTTCATTTTAGCCGCGCTCCAGATTAACATCAATTGTCAATCAATTGATAAAACCGCCAATCGAATTACGAAACTTTTCATAATTTTATGACTGAAAAGTAACTCAATAATATATAAAGAAGAATATTTTATCACACCTATTCTAGTATTGTTTGTCTATACGGTGCGAAGAGTTTTTGTGGGTCAATCTAGATTTGTTTACCATTAGGAGAGACATACGGGGGCGGTGAACCGCCCGAATCGATCAATGTTTCAGATCCGAGCTCAACTGCTGCAACATCCCAACAGCATACTTGGCCAAGGTGAAGGGAAACTCTACAAAATTAAACTTTCATTTGTCTATGTTGATAAAAATATCGACACACAATAGGGGTGTGTAACACAACCACTAAATACACTTATTGTTATCGATTACCACTTTTTTTTATCGAATTTGTCGTTGCAAACTTTTATATTCGTGAATATTAGGAGAATCCCGGAGTGATTATTTTTAGAAAATCGAGAGTACATTGTATTCGATTGAGTTCGTTAGTGTCAAGGTAATTTAACCAGTCGTCATAAATAGATCTAGTGGCACGTGCATTTTGGGCCGAATAAGGGGAATTTTAATACATACACACACACAT